>OX377622.1:145808978-145908978 GCA_947397865.1 Polietes domitor
TTATTTATTTTATTTATTTTATTTATTTTATTTATTTTATTTATTTTATTTATTTTATTTATTTTATTTATTTTATTTATTTTATTTATTTTATTTATTTTATTTATTTTATTTATTTTATTTATTTAATTTATTTATTTCATAAACAAAAATATGTACGTTTTGACACTAGGGTGGATCAAAAGTAAATATTTTTGTCATAAGGTAATTTTAAAAAATTTGTAACTTTCTTGTGTTATGAGATACAATTTTATTCTAATTTCAAACAAATTTCTTCTAGTTTTACAGAAAATTACTAAAAAATTCAAAATAAAAAAGTTTTTTTTTTAATATAAAACATTTATAAAATATATTTATATATATATATATATATATGTTCAAGTTCGGCTTAGACACTATGGTGAATTGAAAGTAAAGTATTTTTGTCATAAGGCGTTCTTGGTACTTACTCTAAAGCAATTATAAACGTGATTGTTCTCAAAATTAAAAATATTTTATTAAATTTTAAAAATTAAAAATAATTAATGTTTAATATTTTAATTACAAATTTTAATTTCTCCTCTCTGGAGTACACTTAAAGTGGATTCCTATATTACTAACTAAAATAATAAACAACTGAGTACAAATTTAACTTCATGGCCAAAGTATATTTTCAAAAACGGACAGATTTAAATATGATTTCAATTAAATTTGAATTTTCTGTTAGTTATGTTCGTTTGTAATCCAACCAATGATATGTATGTAGGTAACAAATATACATTGATTCGATGGGGTTTCTACGCCAGGTTAGCTATTAAAAAGTAAGAATATAAAATCAAATTTAGATATCTTTGCTCCTAAGGACAGGAGACACGCTCACAACTTGAACGCCCATCAAGCGAATGGGTTCTTTAACAAAGGAAATGGTCGGTATGTACAAGAATGTGTTTCCCATGAATGTATTTGTCCTTAGACATACCTACCCACAAGTATACTAAATAATGAGCTGAGTGGAAAAAACGTTGTAATTCGAATGTTAATAAGGACTCCAAGTCAATAACCATTTATTCAATTTTCCAGAAGACAGTCATATCTAGATTTTTTCAATTAGAATGGAATGCAATGTTTTAAACACGAAATAATGAGGATAGGGTAATTGAAAGATGTCCCATTCCAACGATTTTTTTTAGGTTTTAAAAGTTAGTAAATTTGCGTTATGACAGTCTTCTCCCCAAATGCACCTTGTGTATGTGTCATTGAGTGTGTTTTTGCAAAAAAAATCAATATTTAATTAAGATTTGGTTTGCTTGCTGGCTTTCTATACTATAAATTTAGTTGGGTAAATTTAGTGTAAATGTCAAAGTATAGGTTAATTTGCTGCTTTCACATGCGAAAAAAAGAATTTCGCAAGGACGATGTAGGAACATACGTTAAATGAATAAACGCTGACTATAGTGAAAATAAATGATAAGGCCTAATTTGGAATTAGTGAACTTTTTGGCACTATTTCTTTTTTGTATTATATTGAAATATAACTGTAGACTGATTCTGTGTGACAGGGAAAGAAAATTTCCTTAGGTGCTCCGATTTTAATGAATGTTTGCAGATTTGTACGTCTGTATAAGGGAAATAGAATTTCATTTCTCGATTTTCAAATAATTGTAGACTCTAGGGGTGTTGAAAATCAGGACTTTTGTCATAATAGGAGAGAGAGAAATATATTTTTTGGCGAATTTCAAGCAAATTGGTTTTAGTTTAATATAAAATTGTAATTTTTTTGTAAATAAATTTGCATTCTATTAAATATAGAAGCAAAATGCTCTTGAGCCAGGACAATATCCCAGTTCAAATGAAATTGTAAAATATTAAAAAGTTTTTTATTTCTTTATTAATTCCCCGTAATATTTTAATAATCAAAAAAATCACCTCTTTGATTTTTTAAAATATTTTTATTAGCTGAAAATAGTATAAGTAAGACGCTCCATAAGTTTCCTGGAAGTTCCTGATATTTATCCTAAAACAATTATATACGTGATTGCAGTCGAAATTTAATATATCTCGGCTTTATCACAGTCTAGTGATAATTTCTTTGAATAGTTGACCTTTAAGGGGTTAAATTTGAAGTAATAACAAAAAATGAAATTTGAATTAAAAAAAATAATAACAAGGGTTTGGGGTTTCCCGGACTTTTTTCATTTTCCGGGAAAAACGGGAATGAAAAGATTCATTCCCGGGAAAAAATAATTTATTTTAGGTAACTGGTGTGCTTTTTAATATACTGACACATTACAAATTAAAAACGAATGTTTTTGTCAGAATATTTAACAATTTATTTTTCATTTTACAAATATTTTGCTCTAGACTAATCGTCAGAATTGAAGGAGTGACTGACACGTACACTAGAATCAAAATTAAAGAAATAAACTTGTATGTCCGAGAAGTTTATGGCCACATTAATTTAGAAGATTTATTCGTCTAAAAACGAAATATTTTACAGAAACAGGACAATAGAAGCAACAGAAACATTATACAAAATTTAATATTAATTAAATAAATTAATAAAAACATTGAAATAGTCCAGTCATTAATTCTTACAAAGGGTCATTTAAATATAGCGTATGCTATATTTATTTCTATTAGATTTCTCTTGAAAGATTCCAGGTGATACATTTTAATGGTATCTCTATTTGTAGACCATTTCTTACCGGTTTCATGTGTAAAGTAAACTCTTCTTTGAGAAAATGTTCACTTTTCAAAATGTTCATACTTTTTGGAAATGAAGAAATTTAAAATTAAACCAGATAACACTAGGGGTTGAGTCTCGGCTCTATGTCGGCCATAATATAATAATAATAAGTCTGCTATTTCGCGTATTCTCCTGACTGGGTTTCGCAAAAATTGGCGACTGATCGTATTTAAAAAGTTTTGTTTGTCGCCAAATACAATATAAATATTTGTATGAAAACTAATTTAAAAAAATATGTTATGTTGACTTTTTGGACTTAGCCTCGATGACCATAAATTTGACTTACGCTCGATAATTATATAGTCAAGTCCAACATTTTTACATAAAATTATTTTTTATTTTCAAAATTAGTTTTCATACACACATTGATATTGCTGTTGGCGATAAATAAAAAAAATATTCTGAGTCAAATTTTATCTATTTATTTATGTTTTTGTTATCGCAGCTTAGTTAGCTAGTATTAAAGAAAAACAGTCATAATATAATCAAATGATCATTATAATTGTCAGTAATATAAATATGTATATGAATTTGAAATATATTTATATATATATATTTATATATATATAATTTATCTTTAATATAGCAAAACTTAATTAGTGCTCAAAATAATCAATAAACTATTTTTTAGTATTTCCGTATTCTCGAGAAATTTAAATTTTTCCCGGGAATTCCCGGAAAAATGGCTCAGAAAATCCCGGACCCCAAACCCTAATAATAACATATATATTAATAATATATATTTTATAATAACATTTTATTGTGATCTGTTGTTGAAACAAAGACATTCAAGGAAAGAGGCTGACAACAATTTACAATTCAATTCCTAAGGATGGTCCTCGATGGAAATCGAAATATCTATTAAAATTTAGAAAAAAATAAAGGAAAAATGCAAAAAAATCAAAAATATGTTTTATATTACATTTTTAATTAGAAGCCCCATTGCCTTGCATTCTTTAAAGAGATACTTCAGATACTCTTATTTTCATACTATCTACAACTGTCGGCTTCTCCATTTTATACCATATACATGTTGAAACATATGTAGGAATCAGTCTCTACATACAATACAGGATAACGGACTCCATAGACTTGACAACACAGGAAGTTTCTGGACATAGATATCGGTTGGAAGAGAGACATAGAGTGAAAGAGGATAAGACAATGACTTTACATAGTATTACGGGCAGAGAAATTTCTGAGAGGAAAGTGAGTAGAACTTTCGATGTACAGCTTCTGAAACTTTGACGTTGACGACAGGAACTTCGAACGAAAGGAGAAGTATCGGACAGTCTCATTAGAGATTGCAAACCATCAACAAGCCTCACTAAAGACCGCTTAGTTATTTTAAGAAAAGTCTCACTAAAGACTAAATAATTATTCTAGATATTAAATGTCTCACTAAAGACATATTTACTTTTATTCCTGTAATTAATATACATATTTACATGAATATTTTGTAAATAAATAAACATTAAAATTGAAAAACGAATGTGCATTTAATCTCAATAAAGATCAAGCCTACACATATTTTTTTATGTGAGTGTGTGATTCCATGCACTAAAATTAGTAGAAATCTTAATTTTGGAATATTCTCATGGTTAACCGTTTGACGACTATTGAAAAATATACTTGCCCAAATTTTTGAGTAAAAAATTTTAGTGAGCGGTAATTATCTACCTGGTCCTACTTCCCTTCCAGGAGGCAACAAAATGATAATTCTATATGTCCCTGTGTTTCAAAACATCGTGAAACCGCTTTGGTCTCTAAAATTGTTTCGGTTATATATTTTATAAATCATTATTTATTATTTTTACTATATTGCAAGTAAAAATATTATATTTCGAATTTTTATTTTTTATAAAAAAAAAACTGTCCTTGCAAACAACAGACAATTAATCAATTTTTCCAGTAAAATGGGACAAGTGCAGATTCTAGGGAGCCAATCTTTAGGACGTAACTATTATTTGGTAGTAGATTACGAATATTTAAAGAAACCCAAAATAGCTTCAGCAAATATTAATTTTTTTAATTACTGAATTTCATGAATATTCCCCAAATAATATCTACATACAAGTGGAAACAACCTTCATTCAACTTATTTCGATTTTCATGTGAATGTAGCGTAAGCTTAAATTTTCATTAGGTGGATTTAAAAGAAAAAGTGCCAAGCACAAAAACATCAAAATGCCATTGAAAACTACAACGCATATAATACCTATAAGTGCTTCAGTTTTCAATATCCAATTTGAAAAGCTCCATTATTTTTGCCTCTTGACAATTTTCCCTTTCACAAATATTGCTCCATACACCAGAGCAATATTATTACCCAACGATACAAACATATATACACATAAACACACACTCGTACTTACTCACATTTGAATATTCAATTCCATTCCATTTCGTTATCGTTTTTCGCATTTACTCGAACATTGCCAACACAATAGCTCCATTGAAGTAGGAAAAATATATACAAAACATGAAAGCATGTTATTCCATAAAGGACCTTTCAAATGAAAACAAGCCAGAAAAAAATCCCCAAATGGTGGTACTATCCTCAGTGATGTATGCATGATTGAGAGAAGAAGAAAAGACGCGGAGCCCAGCCCGTTTTGCCGGAAAAGGTAAATGGAGAAATGTTCTAAGGAAATGGCAACAAAACAAAAATTATTTTTCTTGATGAAATATTAATAGAAATATAAGCAAGCATCCATTCATCAAAACAAAGAGCACAACAGAAAATAATAACAATAACAATAATAATAAGACAATATGCGTAATCAACTCGTGGAGTAGTTTCCGTTTCCCTTTCCTTTTCCGTTTCCGCTTAATTTCCAAATGGCTTATTACCCCTGCCCGTTCGCCCATTTGCAGCGACCTTTTTAATAATAAATCAAAAGACCGTTTGTGTTTTTTCTTATTTTTGTTTATTTTTTTTTCTTTTCATTTTTCATTTTGTTAGATTTGTTTTGTTGGTTGTTGTTGTTGTTGTTGTTTTATGTATCTTAGAATTATACATTTTTACTTCAGCATTTTTAATTAAGAGTTTGGAATTGAGATTTGTGTTTTTTCGTATTTGTATTTGTTTATATTCTCGCATATTTTTTCTTATTCAGTTTTGAAAGCTTTGATATGATATAAAGAGTTTTATAGAGTTGTAACAACGAGTTAAGTTAAAGTTTAGCAAATTGCAATAATTCAAATTTAAATTCAAACTTAACGGAAATTAGGGAGATCAGAAAGGGGGGATAGCACCTCATAGTATTTAGTTATAGTATTTTCCTTGTAATCTAAACATTTCAAAGTGCATTTTCCTTAGTTGTTGGAGAAAAATACCTTCGAAAATGTTTACATTCCTCTTTCATTTTAAGGAAGGGTTTCACAAAATGGAGATTTGTTTTTAGTTTTTCATATACTTAACATCGAATATAAATATTGTGTAGTACATATTTGTAGTTTAATAATTTCTCTCTTTTTTGTTTTTGTTCTTTTTCGATTTATTATTAAAATTGTTTGTTTGCTTGCATAACATTTATAAAATTTATCTCAGTTTTCAACATAATTTATGCTTTGGGTTGTTATTGTTAAATTTACATCTCTCTTTATGTTTGTGTTAATTTGGAAATTCTACTAATATTTTTTAATTAAAGTTCTCAATAGTTATTTAAGGTATCTTTCTCTCATTTTTATTGTTGGTTTTTCAATTAGCTTTTCTATAAAATTTCATAATATAAACGTGGTGGTAGTAGTTGTTGTTTGTTTTTTTCTTCGAGGGAGGGAGGGAAAAGGTCAACCACGTTTGCAGTTGTGGCCAAAATGATAGAGAATAAATTGTGCATACTTTGAATTCTTTACAATTCTTTGAATCAGTCATCATAGTGGCGATAACACTGTAAGACAATTAAAAAAATCAGTTCCACTTGAACCGGGGATTATATACTCCGGAATCTTAAGCCAATATAGTAGTTTCAAAAATTATTTTAAAAACGCATTCAAACGCTATGATTACGGAAAGAGGATAATGTCAGTTAAAAATACTTTAAATACAGTGATTCTATCTGCATTAATTCAACATTTCAAGTTTACCCTTAATTAATTTATTTTGTTCATATTTTACTTTTTAAGAGAGAAAATTTGAAATGTGTGTTAATGCTAAACTAATATAGATATATACTTGTAATTTAAAGTATTTTTGGCACATATTTTCTTCTTCAATTTGACATTTATAGCGGTATCCTAGGGCGGAAATTAATATTTAAAATAATTTTTGAAAAATTGTATCCTTTTTACGCCAACTATATTTCTAAAGGATACAATTTTTCAAAAATTATTTTTAATACGTATTCGAACGCTATAATAACGATATTAGTGTCAAATTAAAGAGGATAATGTCTGTTAAAAATACTTTTAATACCATGCTTCTATCTGTATTAATTCAGCATTACCACCTATTTAAAGTTTACCCTTGATTTATCTAGATTATTCATATTTTACGTTTTAAGAGGGAAAACTTGAAATGGTTGTTAATGTTAAACTAATATAGATAGAAGCATGATATCTAAAGTATTTTTAACAGATATTGTCCTCTTCAATTTGACATTTATAGCGGTATCATAGGGCGAAAATAAGTATTTATAATAATTTTTCAAAAATTGTATCCTTTTGTATATCATCTGGTTCAGGTGTAATATGGCTTGTCGGACAGTGTAATCAAAAGCACTCTGGAAAATGTCTGCTGGCCTTGTCGTATTCACCTCAATTTGCTAATGTGACCATTTTGTACAATCCCTCATACAAACTCTTCTGAAAACTACAACATTGGACATATGACCGAATACTATGGGAGAGGTTATAAACAACATACCCCTGGCCGCTAGTTTTTCGATAGCAAATTCGTTTACTTGTGTAAAAAACAAATTGATATTTGTTTGTGATGATGTGTGTGGGTTTTTATTAAAATTAATCTTTCCATATTTGGAATACACATTTTAATATAAATTTCCAGTTAAAAAAATAAACGAACTGATATTGAAAAACTCGAAGATAGACTTTCAATTTGTATTTGCCTCCATACGATTTTTCTTCCCTAACTTGGCAAGGTCCTAAGTAAATCCATGGAAAATCACACTGCGGTCTGAAGTCTAAGCAGGATTAAAAATGTTACCTTAAGCTTGACACTCTCCTTAAACCATATTATCAATCAGATGAAGATTTTGTAGTTTTCAGACCTTTGACGAGTGCCCAGCTTTCAATTTGTATTTGCCTCGATACTTGGCAAGCAGCTTAGTAAAACCATATAGCACTGCGGAGGTCTAAGTAGAATTGAAAATCTTACCTCCTCCAAGTTCTCAGGATTAGGCTGTCTTCCTCAATCAGATAATTATCTGATTATAATATGCATAGTAATCCTTTCAAATGGCCATTTATTTGGCAGATTTTTTTATTTTTAAATATTGATTTTGCTATTATTCTGGCCACAACTGTATGAGAATTGTAAAGTATGTTGAGTTTTGAATTAGCCTTAATTATTTATTGACCATTAATTGGCGTTATCTCTAGCTTAAATTGTTTATTTGGCCTTGGTTTTGCTTTTGTTGTTCATGGTTTTATTTTTATTTTTTGGTTTTTCCGATTTTCAATTAAAAAGCTTTAATTTTTGAGACATTTGGAAAATTGTTTTTCTTCATTTGGATGGTTTGGAGAAATTTCAAGAATTTCATTATGTTTTTTATTTAATAAAATACACACTTAACTACATAAGGAGATAAGTGGGTGTGGTAGGGGGAGGTGTAAATTAGAATGGAATTATTTAAAGAACTTAGGGTAGGATTAATACTAATCTAACAAAGAATGACAAGAGTCAACTTAAATTATTCTTAGCTCTTCAGAAGAAGTTTTGGAACAAAAATGTATATTTTGGTTTTGAAAAATATCAATTTGAAAATTGGAAATGAAATAGAAATTGTTTTTTCAGATTGGCGAGGTACGCAGATCTGATTCTATTGAAAATAAATAATAGATCTCCCCTGTCACACTTGTGAAAGAAAACAGTCAATTAAATCAGCCTTCTTATAAAAAGTATTATTTCGTCACTGTTGAATTGGTCATAACTTGCGAAAAAAGTATTTTTTTGTAGCTATAGGCATAAAATGTTTTTATGAGAAGAATAGATATACAAACATTCGAAATTCAATCCAGAAATGTTCAAAATCTACCTTTTGCCATGTGCTTTGTTTCAAACGTTCCCCATAGCGTATGATTAATATTAAAATTAATTCATGTATTGCTCATACGCTCAGGTGGCAGTTTAAATTAATTTAAGAAGTTTACATGGAGTCAGTTTATATGGAGTTTGACTTCACCAGATATGGTGAAAAGTGAGGTAAGTCTAACTAAATATAATAACCATCGACTTCCTTTTGAATGTGGCAATCAAGTGCATAAACACATTAAGAGCTCACAAACAAATACTATAAAAATTTCCCTCGAAAAAATAGAAATGTCAAAAGTGGATTTTGAGGTTAGTTTAAACTTTTTTGGACGTTTCTGTTTCTCTCGCTTCCCACGAAGGATGATGATGAAGGCTTGACAAAACCAGCTCACATGCAAATACAGGGACTTATAAACTTAGACTTTTGCCTCTGCACACTTGCAGTATTTTGGCAGGGTACAAACTTTTTATTTCTAACTTCCTTTGTGCAACAAATCACATTTTTTTTTGAAAAATATCAAAAAAAAATTTGAAATTGGAATTTTAATAGGAAATTTGAAATGAAATAGAAATTGCTCTTTTAGATCGATGCCGAGCACAAATCCGATTTTTTTTTTGAAATCGAATAATCGAACACCCCTATCACACTTCTGGTAGAAAACTGTCAATTAAAACAGCGTTCTGATAAAAGAAATTACAACTTGCACCCATGGTAATAACCACGTTGGCCTCGAGGGACAATTAAAAATAGAATACACTTGTTTCCCAGTTTTTCCATATCAATTAGATGACATGTTTATGAATTATGGAAGGTAATTATTATTGTCTGTATAATGAATAATTAAAATCTTAATTACTCATAATAATAAATAATATCTCACATTTTCAACAAATGAAATAATTGATCTGAAAAAATTAGAAGACAGGGGAGCTTTAGTTGTTACCCCTACTACCAGACATATTTATCATTGCGTGTGTGCAGCCGTGAATTGGGGATATTCCAAATACGCTGAACTTTCCGTTGATTGTTGAAAAAAAATTTAACTTTTTTTAACATTGCGATTTAAGGGTAAATCTCTCACTTTACCGATATATTTCCAGATATTGATATTATCGAATGGAGCCATAGACATGTATGCAAATCACTATATTTTTAATTAAATAAAGTGAATATTCCTAGTCGACTTTCCAATAAATATCGTATATCTAGTGAAGACATTGCCTCATATAAGTCATTCGATGTCAAGCGGTACAATTTCTCACCTCGATAGCTACGATTGTTTTGAAAGTTTGTGTACGTATTCTTCTCATACAAATATTGTAAAAATTAGAAATTTTTTCACGGATTATGGTAAATTTAACAGTTTTTTCAAAAAAGTGTGTCCATTTAAAAGCCTGTAACTTCTGAATTCAATGTGCTATACCTTGTTTTGAAGACAATTTCAATTACTAATAAAATATTGAATCGAAGCTATCTAGGTCAAAAATCGTACCGCTTGACATGGTATTACTCATTTATTATTTTAATATTAAAAATGGAACTATGATTAAATGTTTATATTATGAAGGGAATATCACAAACTGATCATGAAATTTCTTGACAATTTTTCAAATATTTATTCCAACTTTTTCCAAAACTTCTAGCGAAGTGCTATTGCCAAATATGTGACACTAGTCCCAGGGGCTTCAGCATAAATTTGAAGACCTCATCTCCATAAAATTTGTATTATTTTATTGTAAAAAATTATCTAAAAACGAAAAAACTAAACAATGTATACGTATCTTAAAAATTAACATAATAAAATCGTTGATTTGGTATTAATTCGTTCATATTGTTTGCTTTGTTTGTTTTGTTTCTGTTTTTTTTTTTTTTGATAATAAAAAATGGCAAATTCCACATAAATATTCAAAATCATCTTAATATATTCCACAAATACATTCAAAACAAAACTATAATAATAATTATCTCTCTCGTAATATTTTCTATAACTATACTCGTCGTATGTATAAGTTTTATTTTCATAGATATTTTTTTGTTTATCCCATTTAATATAAGTTGTGTATTTTTGTATATATTTTCTTGTTGCTTACCTAAAAATTTATTAAAGTATTTGAGTATATTGTTTTGTTTTTTGTTGTTGTTAATTTCGCCACAGTTTTGCAAATGACTTTTAATGGCCACCAAAAAAAATAAATTTTACGAAATAATACGAAATCATTGGTTAACTTCACATTCCAATGTCTGTTGGTGTTGCTGAATTTATTGTTCGTCCTCTGGTGGCATCTTGGCCAAAGTCAACAAAATCATGGTTAATTCTTTGCGTGAAATCTTGCCATCCTTGTCATAGCCCACGCCGCGCAAAATGGTCTCTTCGAACGCCTTCAAATCCATGGCATCATAATCATCCTGTGTTAAAGCCAAAGAAAAAGAATGGAAAACCAAAACAAGCAATAAGCCATTCAATCCGATAAATAATTTCATGCTGAAATAAATTTGTATAAATCCCCCGGACACCCCCCTATAATGTATATTTATGGTAACCGCCTTTACCTTTTTCACCAATTCCAATAAATCTTTAAGGAATCCTTTGAGTTCTTCGTTTTCAATTGAGCCGCTGTTATCCTGGGAGAAAGAAAATGAAAAGGGGAGAAATAATGTTAAAAGGAATTAGCATCTGTTGTTGATATGAACATAATTTGATTTCGACAGATACAGATGCTGGCTGGCGACGACATCAACGTGTATTTGTTGCTTTCTAAAGATGTGTTAAATGGAGCGGAACGTGCTGAGCAGGGGGGGAAGTGTGGCCAACAATATTTCCCCATCATCAGGTTATACTAAATCTGTTATTAATTTTATTGATTGCCTTCAATGTTATAGTGATTAGTTTTTCGAATTTTTGATTTGTTTGTGGTAAAGCAAATAGCTCCAAAGGGATATATTTAGGCTGAAGGGGGAGATTAAGCAACCCAATGGAAATGGAGTAAGAGAAATATTAAATGAAGGTTCCACTAAACAAGCTTTGAAAAAAAGAAATAAAATAAGGCCTCAATAGCACATTTGGATGTGGAATAAAGAACTAAAGCTTTTATAACTAAATTTGACCCCAATTTTATTGAATCTTAACAAGTGATATCCATGAGTAGTTGATATTCCATTAACAACATTAGGGCTGTTTTTCTTTCGGTCGGGATAATAAGCTGCACTAACAAAAACGTTAATAAAAAGTAAATCTGTTATTAAAAATAAAAAAATATTTGTTCACATTGTCGCCAACTACAATATAAATATTTGTATCAAAACAAATTTTCAAAAAAAAAAAAATATTCAGTGTTGACTTTTTTGGACTTAGCCTCAATAGCCGTAAATTTGACTTACACTGGATAACACAGTACGACAATTTTTAAAAAGACCGTATGATATAGGTATGAAACTATAGGCAAAATTGAGTTACTGGCGTTTTTAGTTTTTCATTTTCTCATTCTGTTGCCCCTTCACAGAACTACAACGTTCCAAAAAAAAAAATGTTAAATACTTATTCAAATGACATGAGTGTCAAATAAAAGAAGAATATATATATTAAAAATACTTCAGATATCATGCTTCTATATGTATTAGTTAAGCATTAACAGCCATTTCAAGTTTACCCTTAATTTATTAATTTTGTTCATATTTTACTTTTTAAGAAGGGAATATGAAATGGTTGTTAATGCTAAACTTATAAAGAAAGAAACTAGCAATTTGAAGTATATTTATAATACATTCTCTTCTTTAATTCGGCATTTATACTGATATCATAGTGTGCAAATAAGTATTTAAATATTTTTAAATAAAATGTTTAAAAGTTGTGTCCTTTGGAACTTTGTAGTCCCTAAAAGGAACAGGATGAGGAAATGAAAAACTAAAAACTGCAATTAACTCCATTTCACCTATAGTCTCAGACGTAAATCATTTGGTCCAAGTGTAATATGGACTGTCGGGCAGTTTAGTAATCCAGGCTAAGTTCAAAATTTTTAACATAAAATTATTTTTTCAATATTTGTTTTCATACACACATTGATATTGCTGTTGGCGACAATTTTAAAATAGAATTTTTGATTTTGAGTGAAATTTTGACTTTTTATTTAGGTTTTTGTTATCGCAGATTAGTTGTCCAGCCTTAAAGAAACAGAAACAGCCCTATTGTCTTGTATTTTGTATTGTTTTCATATCTTGTGTTTATAAACTAACGACCAAAGGTCCAATCTATCGGCTTTTATAATTACATTCACGGGAATTTGCTTGTTTTTGCAAAAGGTTTTTGGAAAAAAGAAAAAAAAAAAAAACAATAAATTACCACCTCCAAACTCATACAGTCTATCAAAAAGACGTATAACAACAACGCTTTAAAATTCCAACAATATATATTAATGTAATAATTTCGAAAATCAAAACAGAGAAATAAAATTGTACAAACTTTATAGAATGAGGCGACATCATGTCCAACAAATAAAGTCTTTTTGATTGGAACAGAATAGTATTTTTCTAGAATAAACTTATAGTCCATCTGGTCTGATTTTTTTACAGTGGGTCATAGTTTTCATTTTGTGGTCGAAGGGACCATTATAAGAAGTCAAAAAAAAAATACGAAAAAAATTAATGTCTGAGAATTCGAACAAAAAATACAAATTGGATATTTTTGCAAAATATTCATTTTCGCGGGAGATATGATTTCAATACATGACATTTAAGTTTGTATTTTTTTCGCGACCTGTCCAACGAATAATAAGAATGTGCTGTGTCCTAACATTTTGTACATTCGACGAGAGGTGGGATAAAATTAAAAAAAGTTTTGCTTTTGTATGGGAGCCCCCTTAAGTATAATAGGAAGTATATCAACTTTTCACCTTAAGGAGTGGTGGTAGGGGGTAGTTATGTTTGGGGAAAATGTTGAGAAGGGAAAATGTTGGGGGTCAATCTTACACTTCTTCCGTCTAGGAGCTACTGCGTGGCAGTTTTGACCCTTTCTTTCATAAAAAAATATAAAAATAGACAAATGTGTTGGGGCCTTAAGGGTTGCAGACGGAAGGTAGGTGTGTTCTGAGAAAATATTGGGGGCAGTTAGAGCGGTGGGAGCATATTTTATAAAAATGTAGTTTTTGTATGGAATTGTATGGAAGCCCGATTATGGAGTGGAGATAGGGGGCTGGTATTTTTGGGGAAAATGTTGGGAAAATTAATGGGAACCAGTCTTGCATCTCTTCCCTCTGGGAGTGTCTAGGTAGTACTTTTGGGAATTTCCTTCATTAAAAAATTTAAAAAAATGTGAGGTTGAAGTTAGAGGGTAGGTACGTTCTGAGAAAATATTGGGGATTGGTCATCCATTTGAATCCTCTTGGGGCCTTCTTGGTGTAATTAGAGTGGTGGGAGCAAATTTTATAAAAAAATATTTTTTGTATGGGAGCCCCTTTAAGGAGTGGGGATAGGAAGTGAGTTTGATCGGAAAAAATTGGGTGAATTAATGGAGTGACTCCTGTGCAGTTTTGGGTCTTACTGGTATAACAAAAATTATAAAAAGTAAAAAAAAAATCGTTTGCAGACAACCTTAAGGGTTGAACGTCAGAGGCAAGTACGTTCAGAGAAAATGCAGGGGATGAAAAAAAATTTGGGGGGTCCGTCATACATTTGACTACACTAGCGGCCTTCTAGGGCCACTAAGAGCGGTGGGAGCAAATTTTATAAATAAAAAAATTAATTTTTGTATGGGAGCGTCCTTAAGGAGTGGCGAGGAGGTATATGTGTTCGAAAATAATGTTGTAGAGGAAAAATGAATGGGGTTCATTTACACTTAACCCCTCTGGGGCCAACTCCGAGGCAGTTTTGGGGCTTTTTGTGTACTTTTACCACTTTTCACTCAACTTTGACCCTGATGAGAGCCCACTTAAACTCACCACGCCCATTTCTTAGCTCATGATAATATAACCATAATATAAATAGGGTTAGCATATAAAAGTCGAAATGTCGTGCACTATTTCACCCCTAATTTTATTAAATCTTCTAATTTTATTTATTCTACAAAAATGATCTACTCAACACACCCTTTCAAAAAAGGCCACTCTGTTCCAAAATGCTGTTGTTAATTAATTAAAAGCATCTTCAAAAAAAAATCATTAAAATCGGTCATGAAGTTCAGCAACTACAGTCAATTGAATGGACACTTCTTTGTGAAAAATCGTTATTTCGCCAATGCTAAATAACACGTGGAAAAAGTATTTTTTTCTAGATATAGGGTAAGTGTTCCAATAGTCGGCACTTTACATACTACCACGTACTCATCTCACCCCATTGAATTATTAGATACAGGGAGCTGACAATATTTTGAACACAAACTTCATTTTATACAAATATTTAACAATCGCTATTCTTATTTATTTACGTCGGAATTCTAAAATATTAGTTTGTACATTGCTTAAAACGTTCTCCATAGCGTATGATTAACATTAAAATTAGTACAAGTATTACTCATACGTTTAGATGGCAGTTAACACTTTCTAATGTTTAATTTCAGCCAAGAAGTTTGTGTGAAGTTTAACTTCTACTGTTGTTGGATATATTTAACCAGACATGGTGCAAATGCAGGTAAGTCTAACTAAATATGATAATCGAGTTTTACCTTCGTCTTCCTTTTGGATGTGGCAGTTCAAATTCACAATTACATTATATCCCCTCTCTAAGTGGGGTGGAGCTCACAAGCAAATACTATAAAAAAGTTCCTCAAAAAAATGTCAAAAGTGTATGCAAAATGTTGTTGTTAGTTTACACTTTTTTGTGAACGCTTCAGTTTTTCATGGATCCCACAAAATGATGATGAAGGTTTGACAAAATCAGCTCGCATACAAATACAGGGATTTAAAAACTTGGACTTTTTTGGCTCAGCACACCTGCACGATTTTTGGCATGGTGCACACATCTTTTTTTATTTGCAACTTCCTTTGCGCAACAAATCACATTTGTTTTTATTAAAATGCGAGAAAAAAAAGAGGAAAGAACATTTTAAGAACTTTGACTTACTCTGTCATAAAGTGAAAAAACTTTTTCAATATCCTCCTTTGTCAACCGGGCTGCACCCTGAAAATGAAACGAAAAAACAACAAGAAGAAAAGACATAAAGAAAATATGAATGAGCAATGCGTTTAATGGAGATTTTTTCTTCTCGTTACGTTTTAAGAAGAAAACAATGTAACAAATTATAAATTAGAAAACTTTATTTTAAGTTTCAAATAAGAAAACCATATTCAACTTGTACATATGTGTGGGGAGGGGGGGATTTCAAAGCACAACATTCAAATATTACCAAAAACGGAAGAGAGCACATACATATATACATACTTACATACATACATATACGCATTACAAAGAAATTACGACACTAGTCAGATGGAGACTCGGTTAGACGGAGAGAAAATGTATAGTTGTTGATGATGGTGGAGGTGGTGAACAAATAGTTTGCTGCGTTACAATTAAGCGTCATTTATAATTTATTAATGCCGTTCACAACTCGAAAAAAAGTGTAGTCGAGTGTGGTGGTGGTGTCTGTGTGTGGGTGTGTGTGAGCGAGAGACGTGTCTTCAGCTGTCCTTGAACTTTCAACGCAGAAGAGAGCATGAAACTGAAACTGCTGCCTGTCCTTCCACCATCGCATTTTAATACGAATTTGTATTTTATCTATCTTACCTTGGTGTGTGGTGGGGTATCTGTGCGGTGTGTGTGTTAAGATTATCTTGTGTCATACCTGCATGAAGACCCAAAACCGAAGACCACACACCAGCACACACACACTCGGTCTGTGGAAAAAGTTTGTGAGGTTTATTTGGCTGTTTGTGAAATAATTTATTTCCATTTGACACTTTAAGCATTACGTGTTCCATTTTATACGAAATCCAAATACATTTGTATCTTTCCAAAATAAAAGCCAAACAAGGAAAAATACCAACAACAAAACCCCGCCACAAAAGGAGAGAAACAAAGTATAACTGATATAAAAACACAACACACATGCACGCACAGTGTTACACCACAAATATCAGTCCACACACACACTCACACATTTGCATTAAACGAACTGGCCCACAAAACCGTGTATGGGTATGGGTTGTAGGTGTAGATGTACAGTACCCTGCCAACATATTGTGTAGGAGGTTGATCCAAAATTATGTTGCAATTGTCCTGAAAATTAGTGATTTTTTCAACAAGGGCTGCATTATTTTAAAATAAAGGAAATTTTTGATATAAAAACACCAGGGAGCAAAAGGATGAACTTTTTTGACTTTTGCTATTTTTAATAAATATTGTGAAGGATTTGATTCATTACGCTGTTGAAGATAATGAAACTTTTACGAAAATGGCAAGGTTCTGACAACGGATAGAGGTCGTAAAAAGGGTCATACCGTTGGCTTAAGCTAGAAAAGGAAAAGACTTATTAAAATTTGCAAATTTTTTAGACATAATTAAAAATGTCAAAGCATTTTTTATAAATATAGACATAATATTTGTAATTGAAAAAAATTAATTTTTGCATTGGATGTGTATTAAAGAATGGCAGACCATAATATATAGAGAAATTGTATTTGGAAATTTTTGCTGAACATTTTAACCCTCTAGCTCCTCAATATAAGTGTGTTTTTGGTCCGTTTTTTGCAAAACTCCATTATAGCAGCTTCAAAAAGTTCTACAAAAATATTGGCCGTAAAATTCTTCTCTGAGTCTCTGAATACACCAAAACTCAAAAGACAATCTGATAAAGTATGTGGTATAGAGAGGAAAAAGTCAAATTGTTTTGCCAATTTTGAAGAAAAGCTGTTAAAATATGTGGTATCTATAGCGAAAATATTCAAAACTGGAGTGAAATTCGAAAGCGTTCGTTCAAAGTTTCTGAATATGTACATATAGATGCAGAAAGATCCAAGTTCAACTGAAAAAGAAAATTTACATTTTAAGAAATCTCAAAAAAATCCAAAAAAATCTAATTCGTTTTTGGAACAGGCATTTTTCATACTATATGTATATTAGGATAGGTCACGAAAATAAATTGCAGCGGTCATCCCCCAGAACTAAAGATGACATTGTTTAATGATGATCTGCAAAACATTTCGTCACTGGGTCAAGCCATCTGTAAACTAAACGCTCTTGAAAACATCTAAAAATTATATTTTTCTCGTGTAATTTTTTTTATGCTGCATTTTTGTTCCAAATTTTTTCTCTGAATTAAGAGGCCTTTAAATAAAAATTTGTATTCCTGTCTTTGAATAACTCATTGGTCGTATTACTGGAAGTTTATATTGATTTTTTGTGGCTTTTCAAAATTATATTTCTTGAAAACAATTTGTAGAAGGTGCTTTGAAAAATAAATAGCTTTCGAATGATGTATAAATGATGAATATCGGACGAAAATGATGTCACGCCTATATTATTGTGAAATAATTTAATTCAAGAGACGGATTTTCAGAGCTAACATTTCCAAATTCTTTTAACAAAATGAGCGCTGCGGCGTCAATTTTTTCTTATGGTCATCATTTAGGCATTATTCGAAAGGTATTGACTACATCTATTTATTTTTTATAAAATACCACCACCGAATACGAAAATTTTGTAGTTGTCACTATGAAAAACACAACAAATTACTATAAAGGTCCAATAATTCGACCAATAAGTTACTCCAAGACAAAAATCAAAATTTATGTTTAAACTGCTTCCAAGGATCTATTAATTCAGAGAAAAATTGACAAAATGCAACATAAAAAACTACACGGGAAAAATATGATTTTTAGGGCGGTTATCAGTAGCGTTTATCTCACACACGGCTTGATCTAGGAACGAAATATTTTGCAAATCCAAACTTTATTTTCGTGGGGTGACTGGAAATTGTTCGGATCGCGACCCAGCCTAATGTATATATAGATGCAGAAAGGTCCGAGTTAAAGTGAAAAAATGAAATTTTAAGTAATCTCAAAAAAATTCAAATTTTTCATTCTATATTTGAAGCATGGACTCTACAAAGGAATTAATTTAAATTGTGGCCTACAATTTTCATAACTGGAAAGAACGTAGATTCTGACTCATAATTTGTTAACTGGTGACTGTATATTAAAGTATGTGACAGTGTTTGGAAATCGATTTAAATAATTCTATATTTTTGTTCCATAAGTTCTAGGTCCATGAAACTTCTTACAGACGTAGGCATGACGTTTTCGAGAATAGGTTTTGAGCTACAGTGTCCCGAAGTCACCTTAACATAGAAAAAATGCTGAATAGTCATCAAAACAACAGGTTTCATCCGATTTGGATAATATGGTTGTTTTTCTTTAAGGCTGATTAATTAAGCTGCGATAACAAAAATCTAAATAAAATGTTACAATTTCACTGAAAATAAAAATATAAAAATATTAAAATTGTCACCAACAGCAATGCGAATTTGTGTTTAAAAATGAATTTAAAAAATAATTTTATGTTAAAAATGTTGGAATAAGCCTGGATATTTATTCAGTGTAATCCAAATTTATGGTTATCGAAACTAAGTAAAAAAAGACAACACAAAATATTTTTTTGAAAAATTGTTTTGGTACAAATATTTATATTTTAGTTGGCGAAAATGTGAAAAAATATATTTTTTTATTTTGAGTAAAAAAATGAAGTCTTTATTGACGTTTTTGTTATCGCAGCTTGTTATCTCGGCTTAAAGAAAAATAGACTACTACGGAACAAAATTTTTATTTCCAAAATAAAACGATTTCCAAACACTATGTTATGATACAGTACACCAACATATATATGAATGAATGTATTTCTAAATGTTCACATACTGCGTCAATGTGTTATGCGAGAAGTGTTGCCTTTGGCCATAGAAATTGTTAATAAAATACAATCGTTTGCGCTCATTTCCATTTCATTTTCGAAATGGAAACATGAACAAAGTAAAAGATCTGCGATGGCCTCTAGAGATATACGGTTATAATAATTACATACATATGTTTGTATATATATGTGTGAATATAAAGGACCCCTTTTTCCAGCTAGCGTAATAGAAAACAAATTAGAACATTCGAAATGGCCATCACATCAAGTAATGGCCGGACCAACTCCGCCACGAAAGGGGACGCAACGAAAGTGACAGTTAATCTCAAATTACAGTGAAAATGGATTTTGAAATCTGATATAAGCCATCTTAATAGAGCTTATGATTGGCCAGCAATGATTGTACATATTTAAGTCGTCAACAATTCGATTTAGATTATATTATATTCGATTTTAATTATAAGGGAAGGAATTAGATTTATGAACTTATGGTATGGTAGGTAACACTGGTCGTTTATTCTGATTCATTTAATGTAATGACAACGAACATTCTTAAGTTTTTGGGGGGAGGGCTTAAACGTGATGAAGTAATACCGAAAATAAGACGCCGACAATAACACCCATGAATGGACAAATGTTTTGGGCGACATGAAAATATGTCAGATTGCATATCATGGAAACATTCGTATATACATATAAGAAATATAACATGTCTTCCAAAGCTAGAGAGTGTAGACAAAGAAGAGAATTCGGTCGAATGACGAATATGCTGTAGAGAAAACATTATTTAACATATGTACAATAATCCGGCTTAAAGGACACTCTAAATAGCCAAGACTGTTTTTAAGCACACAATCGACAAGAAATAAATATTTATTAGAAAATCACATTATTTTTTGTAAATAGGATGAAGAATATAACACCATCCCATCAATGATAAATTATTTATTTGCCTGTAAAATGTATATATGCGTTTTGGTACAAACATTATATATAGAAACCATTGAGGCCAAATATAAAAATTATTACACGTAAATAAAATAGTTTTCAGGCTGTGGAAGATTTTGCAGAGCAGGCAAAACTTTAAATTAGAATCGGATATAAAAAAGTACAGATTTTTCAAATATCTGGCTTTAATGAAAATTCTGAATTTTGTCATTTTATAATGGAACACCATATCATTCATCAAGTCAAACATTGACTCGTTGTGGACGTATTGGCTTCTCAATAGTCACGTGTGGGTTCTCTGAACCCTATAGCGGCAATTTTGCTAATTGACATAGGCCCGAGATGAAAATGAGCTTTATCTGAAAACACGAAATTTTCTTACAGTTTGTGTTAAAGACTCACTACTTTGGAAGTCATATTTTTAATGGGAAAAAATCGTCGTACTTGAGGACGGGAGAACTTTTTTTTTTCAAATTTCTACCCTGAGTCTACAAGACTTAACTCCTGTAACTTAATATAATAATAAGCTATCTGCTCATATCCTATTGTTTTTAGTACATATTTGGAATCTCCATCTTTGACTCTATGTCTGGTCAAATTCTATTCCACAAATTGGGTCAAAATGTCATTGGAAATTTTCTTTCAATTTCATTGTAGTTAATTTTAGTGTGTATAAATAAATTAAATTTTAAATTTTGGTGTGTATAAATATATATATGAGGGGCGATATTGTTTGCAATTTATTTAGAGCAAAAAATTTAAAATGCGCATAAATCTATAATTTTTGGTTAAAAGTATATACATATGTACGACATTGGAATTCTTCTTGTTACAGGAGTTCATTTCAAAAGGAGCAAATATAAAATACTCGCGATAGTTAGAATACAAATTATTTTTATTAAACTTCATATATCTCGTATACTATATGAGATAACCTAGAAATGTTTTAACACGTCTCTGGTAGTTCGTACCATGTGATGGCAAAACAGTTGGGGATTCGAAGTGTCTTATTTTGAAAAGGGGACCATAGGGATTCCAATCTCCAAGTTTGTATCCATAAAATTGTAGAAAAATATGGCGAACTAGTAAGAGATCTTGGAAGCGATTGTGTACTGTTTCAAGGAAATTATAATGATTTATTAGTTAAATAGCAGTAAATTTAACTACTTTTAATTATCACGTCATCTAATAAGCCAGTGAAATTAATATACATTAGAACAGGTCACAGAAAATGATATTTTTACCACCCAGGAATAAAATTTGGATTGTTTGATGGTGGTTTGCAAAATATTTGCATTTTTGTCACAATTTTTCCTACTTAAATAAGCCCTTGAAAACACTTTAAATTTAAATTCTTAAAATAGCTCGTTTGTCGTATTATAATACGACGTTTTGAGATTTTTGTGTATTTTTACAACAAGTTACAACAAGAACTCACATTTCTTGGGAAAATTTTGTAAAAAAGAAATCAAAAAGTAAGTAATTTAAAAATTTCAAATTGTTTTGCCAAAAAATGATCATTTAGGAATTATTAGAAAGGTATTGATTGCAGCTATTAAAGAAATACTCTTTCAAATTACGAAAAACTTTTCAGTTGTCACTACCAAAAATCACAATTGTTTACGTACAATAATTCAACCAATAAGTTATTTTAAGACAAGAGTAAAAATTTATTTTTAAAGTGCTTTCAAGGGTCTAGTGATTAATTCAGAAAAAAATTACAATAATGCGACATAAAAACAGCATTGAAAAAAGAATATATTAAAATATTGAATAAAGCAAAAATCATCCAAGAATGCTTTGAAATATTACAAAAATGCCTCGATATTTTATTATATATTTTTATATTATATATTTCCCACTTGTGAGAACTTTTAAGAGAAACATTAGTCGTTCTGAAGGGATTTTCTACATTTGAAATTGCAACCAATCTGCAGTTATTAGTCACACATATGCTCATTTCATACGGAAGCTATTGTGATTTTAAAAGAGAGGCGGCTAGATAGTCTTCGAATTTTGCCACGACCCACAAAATATATATAGTTGCCAACGGAACTTCTGAAAATAATATTTTTCTTGAAACTGGATAACTAAGCAGCAATAATAAAAACGTAAGTGAAAGGTTAAATTTTCACTCAATAGAAGAAAATAATTATTCATGGGTAGGTGTATCAACAAGATTTCAAAAAAATATTTTTATATTATAAATTGTTGACTTAGCCTGGATAACTATCCAATATAAGAGGGATTTATGGCTATCGAGGCTAAGTCAAAAATAAAAATGTCAACATAAAATTATTATTATTTTAATTTTTTAATAAAACATTTATACTGTAGTTGACGAAAATTAATAATAATTTTTTTTATTGAAAAATAAATCTTTTTAAACATTTTTGTTATCACGGCTTGCTGGTGCTGCTATCCAAAAATGCTTTAATTTCTTGCTCTCCAACGACACATTCTGTAAAATGTTTGTGTCGGAAAAGAAACATTTTCTAAAGCTCTTTAAAATTTCAAAATTTATTAAGGCATTATTCGGATAAATATATCAAAGTTTTAAAGGTTGCTTTTGAATTGAAAATTCGTAAAAATTTTTGGAACTATTATAATCTTCAAACTTTATTTATTTCCAAAATAAGTTTTTTCCGAGTTTTCTCAATGTTCCACCTCATGATACCCCTTCGTAAGGCTCAACTATTTTGGCTAAAAATTTCTTCGTGAGGTCCCCTAATGGCCAAATAGAATGTTATTCATTAAATAATGGTTTTAAATCGTAAATAATGTAATTTTTTTAATTTTTATAATCTTCTAACTTTAATTTGTTTTACAATTTATTTTTTTTTATTTTTGATTTAGAATTTCTCCATGAGGCCCCCTAATGGCCACATGTACGTAAGCATGTCGGTAGGTATGAAAGAATTTCAATTTTACAGACATTCTTTATTCCACACATTAGCAGACACCCCGAAGAGAAATGATCACAATTTGTCACGTAAGTTTTTGGTGCCCGCATGGAGGTCACACCACCACCAGCAGTCATCCTTGTACCGCCATGAATCTCTATAAATAATCCTACAGAAAATACGACTTTTTCGGCGATTATTTATAGGAACGAACGGAGCCGAAGAAACATTATTTAACTGGAAACCATTTAAGACACATTCTTAACAATAATAATGAAAAATGCTAGATTACGTGCAAAAACTTTGCAATAAGTTGGCCTTTTTAATGGATTCTATACTCGTAGAGAAGACCAATATATCGTATGTGTGTGAGTGTGTGTGTTTTGTTTTATTTTGCAGTCCATACTGACTGGATGGCTGGCTGACTGGCCGTGCTGCTCGTATTTAATTCAGTGAAGTGTAATTTCGTAATCCGTAATCGTCTTTTAAGTACTTGCATAACATCCACACAGCCGTATGCAAGGATGCTCCGCTCTATCGGAGTCCTTCGCTTTCGAAGTAGATGTGTAGGTGTGTGTAAGTGTGTGCCATTTTATGGCTCCATTCCATTCTAGTCATTTTAAGTTCTCTTCTCTTGGTATGCGTTTGATATTTTTGCACTTTAACACTAGAAACTATACATTTTCATGTGCAACGAAGGCAAACTTTAAAAGTTTAGGGCAATTCGATTCAATTGCGGGGCCAAATGGATGCAACGGATGAGGATAACAACAACAAACTAATACTACTAGTAAAACATGCTCGTTCATGCAATTTCCATTCCAACAAGAGTACCAACTAAAGGTTTTTGCAAATGAAGTTTTTTGTTTTTCGTTTTGTTTGCTTGATTTCTGTTTTAACAGCAGGAATTTAATTTTATGATTTAAATGCGTATTTTTGGTAATTTGTTTGGAATTTTCTTTGTGTTTTGTTGGTTTGGTTGAGTTTAGTAAAATAAAAACGAAAATTGAACACATATTAACACAGTTGTTTTGTATGTTTGTAGTAAATATGGAACAAAGTTTTAAAAATGAAACAAAAATATACGCTTATAGACAAAAGGATATTTTTCGTATTTGGTCCAATGTAATCGATGTGCTAGAACTTTAAAATGTTTAATTTTCTTTTAACTCAATCGAAAATTTGACTAACTCGCTTTAAATTAATTCTGAATGATTTTAAGCGGTTCAAACACAACACCAGGACACTTGGAGTTTAATCAACAAGAAATTAGGACTGTTTTTTAACTAAATAAATATTAAATTTTCACTCAATTGAAAAATTGCTGTTAATATTGTCACCAACTACAAAAAAAGTGTGTTTCAAAAATTTTTGGAAAAATAATTTTATATTAAATTTTATTTAATTTTAAATCAACACAAAATTATTTTTCGCAAAATAGTTTTTATACAAGCATATATATTAGGATGGGTCACGAAAATAAATTGCTGATGATCTGCAAATATTTCGTCACTAGGTCATGCCATCTGTAAGCTAAACGCTCTTTAAAAAACACTTCTTAAAATCATGTTATTCTTGTGTAATTCTTTATGCTGATTTTTTGTTCAAAACTTTTCTCCGAATTAAATAAAAAATTGTATTCTTGTCTTAGAATAACTCGTATTATTGGACGTTTATTATTATTGATTTTTTGCGGTTTTTCCAGGTGACAGCCAAAAACTCATATTTCTCAAAAATCTCCAAATCTGTTATGAAAAATAAATAGACGGAATCAATACCTTTCGAATAATGCCTAAATGATGAATATCAGAAAAAAATGACATCACTGACTCCATGTTTGTAAAATAATTTAATGCTGGAGATGGATTTTCAGAGCCAAAATTTTTACAAAATTGTGCGCTGAGGCGTCAATTTCTTTCCGATGTTCATCATTTAGACATCATTCGAAAGGTATTGACTGCCGCTATTTATTTTATTATATTTTATAAAAACTAACATCAAATAGGAATATTTTTGTACTTGTTACTATGAAAAAAACACAAAAAATACTATAAACGTCTAATAATTCGTCCAATAAGTTACTCTAGGACAAGAATAAAAAATTATATCTAAAGTGCTTTCATGGGTCTATTATAAAAAAATATTGAAAAAATGCAGCACAATAAATACACGGGGAAAACATGATTTTTAGGGGAATTTTCAGGATCGTTTATATCACAGTCGGCTTGATCTAGGAATGAAATATTTTGCAAATCATCATTAAACAATCCAAACTTTATTTTCGTGGGGTGACTGGACATTGTTTTTCCATTTGTATGGACCGTAGTAGTTGACAAATATGTTATTTTTTTGAGTAAAAAATTAAATAAATTAACGTTTTTGTCATTTGAAATTGGTTAAAGAAACCTTATTTTTTGGTTTTCGTTTCCACCTTTTGGGTATGTTTGGTATAAAACCCTTTTAATGCTTCTTTTAAAATATTGTAATTGATGTAAGCTGTCATCTTTTCCGTTGATTTTTTTTTTTTGTTTTTTAATTTTGAATTATTCTGGGAAATTAATACTACATATGATACTGTACTGTATTCCCGAGCATCAATCTAAATTTCCACAAATATTATTTAGATTTATTTGTCACACAATTCATTGATTTAAGACACAAGAAGTTTATAAATATATCCTTTATATGATAATATACATGGGATAGGATCCGATTGTTGTCGGAATCAGAATTAAAATTGAAGTTAGTTTTGATACAAGAAGATTTCAGGTTGTGCAATTTTTTACCTCTATAGCTGCGATTGTTTTGAAAGTTTGAGTATGTATTATTGTCATAAAAATTTTTGGAAAAAATAGATTTTTTTTTCAACAGTGAAAAAAAAAAAAATTTTCTCTAAAAGTTTGTTCATTCAATTGCCTGTAGCTCCTGAAATACTTGACCGATTTTCATGTCCTACACCTTGTTTTGAAGGTAATTTCAATTAATTCTAAAATATATTTTATTTTTTCGAAATGATTAAATTAATTATTTTTTTTTTGAACTTTGAAGTAGTGTTCTTAGATGTCTCTTCTAGTGTCTTTGTGACTTTCGCAGTGGTGAAATGATGGCTTCTATTTTTTAGGATGTTTTGTTGCAAAATCAACCAGAATTTCAGTGAAAAAACTTCAAAATCATATGATTTTTCAGTAGTTTATTAACACATTGAAAAATCCAAGAAAAAGTAGGTAATGGAAAAATACAAAATTCAAAAGAATGGAAAAAATTAAATTGCTCATCAACTACTTTATCTTAGATTTTTTATTGATTTTATATTTGTTTTTATACTACTGAAATATTTATCATTCTGAAGTTTTTCACTGAAATTCTGGTTGATTTTGCAAAAAAATCGTAAAAAATAGAAGCCTTCATTTCACCACTTCCAAACTCACTCAGTCACTAAAAAGACATCTAAGAACACTACTTTAAAGTTTCAAATAAAAAAATAACTGACGTAATCATTTCCAAAATCAAAATTAAAGAAATAAAGAGGTAAAAACTCTAAAAAATATAACGTGGCTATACCATTTCAATTTAATATTTTAAAAGTAATTGCAATTGCCTTCAAAACAATGTATAGGGTCCGCCATCTAACGTTTTTTTTTTTTAACTATTCAACCGTTGGACTATTATTTGTGGGGTGCCCTCAGCAGCCATTTGAATGAAATTACTTTCCATTATTAACCGGAAGGATTGTACTTTCAAATAAAAAAGAAATTTGAGAAAATATTCAGTAGTTTTTTTATAGCATTTTCAAAAAAAAAAAACATATTCCAGGAGTTACAAGCGATTGAATGAACGCACTTTTTAGAAAAAATTGTAATTTTTCACTGTTAAATTGATCATAACTCGTGAAAAAATGTCTAATTTTTTTCCAAAAATACAAATACAACATTTTTATGAGAAGAATACATACGCAAACTTTCAAAACAATCGTAGCTATCGAGGTCAAAAATCGTACCGCATATAATAAAATTTATGCCGAAATTGGTTTTTAATTCCAATAAATGAAAAATTTCCGGTTTTTTTTGCAAATTTTAATTCCGATTCCAACAATGATAGGATTCTATGACACCTTCATTATCATACAATTAAAAAAACTTGTTACGTTTGTTGATATACGTCTGAAATTATAGGCAAAAGTGAATTGGCATTTTTAGTTTTTCATTTCCTCATCCAGTTGCCCCATCAAAGGACTTAAAAATTCCAAAGGCGACAATTTTTCAAAAATTATTTTAAATAATTGTTCGTACCCTATATTACCGGTATATAAAGCCAAATAAAAAATACCTTATATTTAATGTTTCTATATTTAATAATTTATCATTAACAACCTTTTCATGTTTCGCCATTAGTTTATTTATTTTATTTATATTTTTTAAGAGAAATTTGAAATGATTGTTAATACTAAACGAATACATATGGAAGCATGAAAATTAAAGTTTTTTTTCACAGATATTCTCCTCTTAAATTTAACACATACACCGGTATCATTGGGTGTAAATAAGTATTTAAAATAATTTTTAAAAAATTGTATCCTTTGGAATTTTTTAGTCCTGCGAAGAATTACTTTTAGTCTCAGACGTATATTATCAGGTTCAAGAGTAATATAGACTGTCGGACGGTGTTGTAAATCAGGCGATTTCTGAACTTTCCATCTACAGTCTCTCTTTGAAGCATATCTTCAATTCATGCCCCAGTTTTAAAGTTCTATCACACCAATTGAAAGAAAAAGTAAACCAAAAAACATAATGTCAACAATTAACACAACATTGTAACAGGGTCTGTAATACATTTAACGATGTTGTTGTTTTTATTTTTCAAACACAATTTTGGGTGGTTAAAGTGTTCTAAACGAGGTACTTACTTCAATACCTTCCTATGTATGTTTTTTATTTATTTGTTATTATTTTCATAAGTATTTGGATATTGTTATTGTGGTGGTTGTTATTGTGAAGTATGTATTGTAAAGTGAATGGGTTTTAATTAATTTAATTAATGACAGCAAAGTTTTCAAGGGTATGACAATGATTTAATATAAAACACAGTGTTGTTGTTGTTATTATTATTGTTGTTTTTAATAATATGCAATCCATTATTTATTGTTGTTGGTTAATGCAGAGAAAATAATAGCGAATTTCATTATTTGTTTTTTGAGAAAGGAAAAAATTGAAAACGTGCAACATTGTGTTTCGTTCGTTTTTTAAAGTTGTAGTATTTTAGAGTTTTAAAAGTGAAGCATTTTCAGATCAAAAGGAGATTAATTGCATTTCATTGAGGTGTTGCATAATATGTGTGTGTGGCACAAATGATAGAGATGTGGGTGGGGGGAAATGAAAGGAAAGAAGAGAGAGATAAAATTATAACAATAAAAATTATTAAGTTGTTCACATTACTTTTTACAAATGCAGTTTAGTTTAGTTTAATTATATAACATAAAGAAATCAAAGAGGAAATGAGAAATAATAAAAATCGGATCCGAATTCTAGACAACTCGAATCTATTTACAAATGACATCGTAAATGTCATGTCATTTGCTAGAAAATTTGAATTTTGTAAAATTCAGAGACTAACCCCTATCGGCAAACCCTTTATTCCAGAAACAAACCCTAAATATGTTTAACATTAGCCCTAAACTACACTCTATCACATACATAACACATTGTTGTATAAAACAACAACAGTTTGCCATTATTTTAAATTGTTAAGCTCATCTAGAAAGTTGTTGGTCGTTGTTATGGCCCAAAGTTGTGTTGTGTTGCTGATTGAACCCATTTCAAAACAGTTGTACACTTCTTACATTCTGACAACACTTTGTTGTCGTTTTTTGGTCTTTCGGTTCAATTCTGAAACAGTTTTAATGATTTTCCTTTTAAGCAAATCTCAGAAATGTTGTCATTTGTCGCTACATTTGACTTTTGCTCAAATGACAATTACAAACGGATAAAGACATTCCACTCACATACATACATACACACATAGCCACTCACAGTGGGAAACTGGAAACGGATATAAGGGTAGTGGCCTAGGAAAAGCCAACCATAACCAAATGGCCTTATAAATATCATGTCTTTGTTCTAACAAAACCACATTCAAGTTTGTGATGGGCTGAGAAGGGGGAGGAAGCATAAAATGCAAGCAACGAACGACAGCAACAATAAGGCAGCAAACCTACTTTTGCAGAAATTATTGCCAACCATTGCTGGTGGTATCCGTTTCCCACTGAATGTGTGAGTGTGTTTGTGTGTGTTTGGAAGGGTGAGTATATGTGTGTTTGTGCCAGTTTTGTGTGTCCGGTAGTGATATGAAATTTAATACCGGAAGCAAACAAACAACCGAACAACAGCACCATGCGGTGCACAGTGGTTCCAATGTATCTTGGAAACTACTGAAAGAAAATATACGAATTTATGAAATTTTATCCGTTAACACAGTAATATGAACGCTCTCTGCAGAAGATGTTAGCAAATCGTAGGGCTCGCATACAAATGACTGAGAATCAAAGACCTAGAACCACAACGACTGACATTGGGCTGGGCCATGAAAAAAATTGATGTGATTACCTCTCACAAATGAAGATTGGATTGTTCAATGATGATCTGTAAAATATTTCGACGCTGAGAACTAAATATCGTTTTCTTCTAGTGTATTTTTTTTGTAGCATTTATGTCCATTTTTCTGAATTAATAGATTCTTTAAAACACGTTAATTATAAAATTGTATGCTTGTCTTAGAACAATGAGTTATGGCCATATTATTTTATTTTACAAATCAAATGATGATGAACAATCCAAACTATAGGGTGGGCCATGTAATATTTTAAATTTGAACTACTGACTTCTTTGACTTTGAAAGGTAGAATAACATTCTTTTTTTGACATTTCCAAAATGTGATTTTATACTGTCGAACAAAATTGCGAAATATTAAAAACTTACTTCCAAAGTAATGAGTTTTTAACACAAACTGTAAGAAAAAATTGTGGAAAATTTCGTGTTTTCAGATGAAGCTCATTTTCATCTCGGTGGCTATGTCAATAAGCAAAATTGACGCATGTTGGGTTCAGAGAACCCACCCGTGACTATTGAGAAGCCAATGTATCCACAACTAGATTTTCCACTGTTTGGTGTGGATTTTCGACTGGCGGCATCATGGGGCCATGTACTGAAATATTGGCTTGATTGGATGAGGTACTGCATTATTAAATGATAAAGTTCAATCTTTCCAATAAAACCAGAAATTTGAAAAAAATAATTAGAGCTTTTTCTTTTATAGACGATTCTAATTTAAATTTTTAAATGGCCCCCAATATATTTCCGTGTTTAATTTTTTTTTGTGTGGACATCGACCCAGGCAACTGAGCATATGGAAAAATTAAAAAATATGCAGATGTATTGCCATCAAAGTATGATTGGAATAATTTGAATTTTCAGCCGTCAAAGGTAGTGTGATCTAGATGTTTGTGAGAATTTGTGGGAGTCCCTGTCTTTTGGAAAAAGTTTGCAGTCCACCTTTCTAAGAGAAATTTTGCACGCAAAGCCATTGATAAATTTCATCAAATTGTGGAAAATAATGAAAATATCATGCATTTTTTGCAAATTAATCACAAAGACTATACAATTTAATAGAGACGCCTCTTTATATGCTAATTTCCCCAATAAGTGGGTACTTATGTAAATTCTCAGTCGTTTGGCTGTAAGTGCGACGATTTCCTAAAGTCATTTACAGAGGACTTTCATATAACTTTCCTAACAGGCCGCATAGTGGTTTAGAATCAAATTTAATAGGGCAAAATTTAATAACTTTTAATCTAGTAAATATACTTGAGTTTTGTAAAAAACATTAAAAATCGGGTATATTTTAGAAATTAGCTCAAAGTTAACTACTTTTCCTAGTGTTTTTTATTTTAAAGAAAAGTGAAATATTTTCTATATGAGTCATTCCATATCAAGCGGTAGGATTTTTGACCTCGACAGCAGCGATTGTTTTGAACGTTTGTGTATGTATTATTCTCATAAAAATGTTGTATACATTTGGTTGGAATAAAATCAGAATTTTTTTTCACGAGTTATTACCAATTTAAAAAAATAAAACAATTTTTAAAAAGCGGTCGAGTGCTTTTAATGTTTTATACCTTGTCTTGAATGCAATTTCAATTACTTGTAAAATAATAAGTGTGAAGTATATCCGCGTTATACTTTTTAAAGTTTTTACAATTTTATTTATTTTATTTTGATTTTCGATATAATTACATTCATTTTTTGTAACTTTAAAGAAGTGTTCTTAGATGTCTATTTTAGTGGCTGTGTGTGTTTGGAAGTGGTGAAATGCTTTTTTTTGCAGAACAAACAGAATTTCAATGAAAAATCATCGGAATGATAACTTTTTCAGTAGTTTGTTAACAAAAGGTTTAAAAAATGAAAAATATATATTTTTTATTTTTCTGATGATGCAATAGCACGCTACAAAAAATGGAAAAATATTAAATTATTTATCAACTACTTTTTCTTGGATTTTTTCCTTGTTTTTAAACTTTGTGTTAATAAACTACTGAAAATTATTCATTCTGATGATTTTTCACCGAAATTCTTGTTGATTTTGCAAAAAAAAAATCGTAAAAAATAAAAGCCATCACGTCACCACCTCCAAATTCACACAGCCACTAAAAAACCAATCTAAGAACACTACTTAAAAAAATTGAATTAATGTAATTATTTCGAAAATCCAAATAAAATTGTAAATACTTTAAAAAATCTAACCCGGCTATAAGGTATCTCTTCAGCATTTTAAAAGTAATTCAAATTACCTTCAAAACAAGGTATTGTACCATTAAAATCGGTCAAGTATTTTAGAAGTAACAGGCGATTGAATAAACACACCTTCTTGAACATTTTTTTCAGATTCAGATTTTATTAATTCCAAAAAAAAAATAAAAATTTGTATTTTTTTTCACTGTTAAATTGTGAAAAAAATTCAATTGTTTTTCCAAAAATATGTATACAACATTTTTATGACAAGAATACATACACAAGCTTTCAAAACAATCGAGGTCAAAATCGAACCGCTTACCATGGAATCTCATATGTTTTTGAATGTAATACATTCGAATGCCAACTATTCGATCTTACGAAGGTAATTTTTGTGTTTCGATAATGAAAGGAGAAGAACCATACTCAACAATACACACTTTGTGCATATCTGTGTTTTGCATCCTGTGTGGGGATAACTCATCATTGGAGCATTTGTATATTTTGTTACCATGACCGAAAACAATCTGGAAATAATGAGGATTATCCTCAGTTTCATAATGGTCGGTTGGGATTGTGTCATAACTAAGTGGTATTATGTTAGCTCTGGGATATAGAGGTTCAACTCCGATCTTAAAGCATCTGGTTTTTGGTTCAGCGTCAGTATACAATTTACTCGCTATTACTGACAGATAAGGATTGTAAAAATACTCTAAAAAATAGCATTAGCATTTTTATTCGTAACCAGTGGCTAAAAAATAATATTACTCTCAGGCCCTAAATTGACAGAAGCTTCACTTTTCGGGGATTTCTGTGGATTTTTTTAATTTTTTGTAAGTTGGTCAACTTTGGCACCTAAACTAGTGAAAGTGTGTTGCCAAAAAGTACCTTTCTCGTCATGCAGTTTATGCCAATAGATCCTCCATTTATTGCAGCCTTTTTATTGGAACCACTGTTCTTTGTGTTTGCAATGCAAATTTAACACTAACCGTAAATACCTGAAAGCTTTTAAAATCTAAGCAATGCCAAAACCTTAACTTCTGCCAACGTATGGCCATACACGAGTATGGCCATAATTATGGCATAGCTGAAACGGAAACACTCCTTCCAACGACATCGACTTCGTTCTCTGTTAGATAGAGCCATTAAAAAGCAATATGAGTGGAGTGTAGTGTGTTGGTGCTGGTGGTCAACCCTGCCAAGCATGCTCTTAAATTAGTTTCACAATTCGCTTTGTAAGATGAGATGTTTTTGTTTTGGAAATCAAAGCAGCAGACTTTAATTTATATCTTTAGCCTCTCTGTACATATGTATGATTACTTTTATCAGTTGCTGCCATTAATTAGGCCTTTGCCATTCAAAGAAAATGTTTACGGTTGCGTAAACATTCACATTCGCATTCATTTGTTGTTTACACGCTTGTGTCCTTGAGTTCTGGCACAAAAACACACACATAAACCACAGATCATATGTGTACGCGTGTGTGTAAAGAAACCTTTACACGTGTCCTTGAACTCTTGGCAGAAGCATTTAAAAAAGCCCTTTCTCCGCTTCTTGAATTCTCTAAATAAACAAATGTTATTTTTGGTGATAATAAAAAACAAACAAAACAAACCAAAAAAAGACAACAATTGTTGTTGTCGTGCTGTTTATCGAAACAAGTCTAAGTTAAATACTGCGACTGTTTATGGCCTGATTGAGCACTTGGCCATGGCTTCGAGAGTTTGCCACGGCAGCACCACACTCCCATAAAATTTGGCTTATGATTATGATGAATAAATAAATGTATTCACATCGAATGGCTTGGCTAAATCTTGGAAAGCCATCAACATATTCTAGGGTTTAGTCTAAACGAAGAAGACAACAAAACCTAGACACTTGGCACTTGCCATTTAAATAAAACGAAAATAAGGTTAAATATTTATGAAATGCGTTTAAGGGTTGGAGATTGGAGATTTGGTCGGATTTAATGAAATTGTTGCATGTCTACAAATGTCTAACATTCATTCTCGATGGGACGTCTAAAAGTGTACGTACAACATGTGTTCATCCCAAATGTATTCCAAGCAATCCCATTAGTCTCAATGTATTCATCGTAGGGATCATTAGCTTTGCTACTCCTCTAAATGTGGTCTATAAAAATCTACATGAGTTAAATGCTTTTTCACTAGAAAATCAAAACAGAAGAAATCCTTAAGGCAACTATGCAGCAAATATTTGCTAAACAAATCCATGAACACAAATCACAAAAATCATCAAAATTAAAAGTTAAACGAAATTAAATGTTAAATTTCTTTAATTTTTGTTGTTGTTATTTTAAGGGAAGCATATATTATTATCAAGTGCAGTTTGTTTTAATATTTATTATTCTAAATTAAAATGCAAAAGTTATGTCCTTGCAGTTGCAGTTAGTTTATTTTATTGACACGAAACACAGCTCGTTTCATTATTATTCATGATGCTGTAATTCTTAGAAGTACAATTGACAACAAAGGATGTTCTCAGCTTACCTTGAATACCTGACGGCACAGGAAGTTCTCTTTGACTGGAAGTAATCTGTAAAGGAAGTAAAGGACGAGATAGAATTGTAGTGTGGGAGTTTAGGTTGAAAATCATGTAATAGAATATGTGGAGTTGAAAAAGAAATGTGGGCAATTAAGACTTTGTGGTATTTGGCAAAAGGCTGCCAGAAATGATAGTAAACTATGTGGTCATTGGATATACTATAACTAAACGAGGGCCATGAAAGGAGGCTGCCATCTTTGTTAGAGTTCTCAGATATATTTAATGCATTTCAATCAATTAAAAAACATTTTTTTCCTTAAATTACACTATGCAAATATAAATTTTGTATTGTAAAAATATTGAGACAAACAATTTTTTCTTATAAAAAATACTATAATTCCAATTTTCGCCAGTACATTTGTACAGTCATTTTTGAAATATTGTTTCAATTACACCCGTTTATATATCCAGTTAAAGACAATTAATATGACTACAAATGTTGCGAGTCTTACATTCACAGTGGTTTAGGAAAAGTCTCCAAAAAATTCAGAAAAATTGTTTTGTTTTAGAAAAAAAATTTTTGCTGCACAAAAAAACACATAAATTCGAAAAAAGTGAAACAAATATGTTGTTTAGTAGATAAAATTCTAATGAGGTAAAATATCTATGGATAAATTATGAATTTATGCCTCTCTTTGTAGACAATTTTACGTTTTTTAAATCATGATATTTAAATTTTTGATTAATTAATTCTACAAGAAGGCCCATAACTTCTACATTTAGCCATAGATTTTCTACAAATATGCATTGTTTTCTTCGTTAATATTGCCAACTATTTCAAATTAAGACTAAGTATTTATTATCTACTTTGTTAAGAGGTGTTTTCGCGCCATTTAAACAAATTCATTAATAAATTCTACAATGAGTGTCCTAACTTCTACATTTATCCATAGATATTTTATATGTAATGACGTTATTTTATTCGATAGAATGAGAGCTATTAAACAATAAAACAAATAAATCTTAAAATATTTTAAGATTTGTATATTTTATGTGTTTTTTTTTTGTGTCAGCAAAAAAGATTTTTCGAAACATTTTTTTTATATTTTAATGTAAAAGTGAAATTCTCTACATTTTTAGCTATCGTAAGTACATTTAATTGAAAATATATAAATGAAAAATGTATTTTGTTATATTTTTTAAGAGATATGATTCTAACAAAGAAAACAGTGTCTCAATGTAGACAGATCTATGGATGAATATAAAAATTATGTTTCTCTTTATAGATGCAAAATTGTGTTAAATCATAATTTTATAGATTTTTGGTTAATTAGCTTATTTTGTTTCATTTAATTGTAGCTGGAAAGAAAAAATCTATAGATAGATGTCGAAGTTATGACCTTTTTTGAAAATGTAAGGAAAAAATCAAAAATCCTGGGTCATTTTTTACAACGTTTTTCTTAAAGAGTCGTAACTGTTTTCTATAATTTTTCCATTTTTTTCTATATTTTATTAGGTATCATTCTAACAAAGAAAACAGTGTCTCAATGTAGACAGATCTATAGATGAATATAAAAATTATGTTTCTCTTTCCTTTCTTTTTCCATTTTTTTCTATATTTTATAGGCCTTTTTTTCCTCATCGCTATGCCAGCTATTAGAAAATATAACCAAATATTATTTTACCTAATTTTCAATTTGTGGCTATTTACCCAAAAATTTAAATAATCATATTTTTTAATTGTTTGTGTCTTCAAAGAGGGTCATAACTTCTACATTAATCCATAGATATTTTATATATACATAATTTTCTTCGTTAGAATGTTACCATTTTTTAATATTTCTTAAGCTATTTTTGATGTTAACAAAAAAGATTTCTTCGAAACAAATTAATTTTTTTCTTCATTTTTGGAGACTGTTTTTAGAAACACTACTTCTATATGAAAGTTAAATTCAGTATATTTGTAGCGGCCCTTAAAAATATAAGCGAAGGTTATTGGATTTATATAAACACATTTTTAATATCGGTTTAGAGTGCCGAAAATCTTGTTCATATCACTTCGATAAAAAATTGTGTTGTATAGTGTTATTTAGAATTTATCTTGAGGTTGAAGGCATTGGTCTTCCCAGGAAATCAAAGAAAATGCCATGACTAGATCAGAACTGAAGTATTCGCAAACAATCTATATAACACTGTCCAAAAGTCCATATTACACTTGAACCAGATGATATACGTCTGAAACTATAGGTGAAATGGAGTTAATTGGCGTTTTTAGTTTTTCACTTTCTCAACCTGTTGATCCTTAAATTGAGTAGAAATTTCCAAATGATACAATTTTTCAAAATTTATTTTAAATACTTATTCGCACCCTATGTTACTGGTATAAATGCCACATTAAAGAACAGAATATGTGCTAAAAATACTTCAAATTGCAAGCATATATCTGCATTAGTTTAACAACCATTTAAATGTTACCCTCTTAAAAGTAAAATATTAATAAACTAAATAAATTAAGAATGAATCTGAAATGGCTGTTAATGCTGAAATAATACAGATAGAAAAATAATATATGAAGTATTTTTAACAGATGTTCTAAAGGGTGATTTTTTAAGAGCTTGATAACTTTTTTTTTTAAAAAAACGCATAAAATTTGCAAAATCTCATCGGTTCTTTATTTGAAACGTTAGATTGGTCCATGACATTTACTTTTTGAAGATAATTTCATTTAAATGTTGACCGCGGCTGCGTCTTAGGTGGTCCATCCGCTTAGTCCAATTTTGGCATTTCCACGTTTTTGAGTAACAGAGACCCAATTGGTGCGAACGGCGACGAATCGAAAATTGGTGGTCATCATTAACACTGGCCGATACAGCTGCGATATTTTCTTCAGTTCGCACTCTACGTAAGCGTGTTGGTGGTTTAATGTCCAACAATGTAAATTTGGTGCGAAATTTAGTCACAATAGCCCGAATAGCCGCTTCAGTGGGTCGATTAAACTGACCATAAAATGGAAGCGCGCAATGAACTTTCTTAACAGAGCACGCATTAATAAAATTCAATAATTTGCAAGCGTTGTTCGTTTGTAAGACGATTCATGATGAAATGTCAAAGCATACTGAGCATCTTTCTCTTTGACACCATGTCTGAAATCCCACGTGATCTGTCAAATACTAATGCATGAAAATCCTAACCTCAAAAAAATCACTCTTTACTTATGAATTTGACTCTAATATCGTTGTCATTGGGTGTAATTAAGTATTTAAAATAATTTTTGAAAAATTGTATCCTATTGGAATTTTTGTAGTCCTGTGAAGGTGCAACAGGATGAGGAAATGAAAAACTAAAAACAGCAATTAATTCCATTTTGCCTGTAGTTTCATACGTATATCATCCGACTCAAGTATAATGATTTTTAAAAAATTGTCGTACGGTGTAAAGAATAATAACGGGATTTTATAAAAAATATTTAAAAGAAATCTTCATTTGATTTGCTGACACTAGACCACTGGTGAAGTCAGTTCTTAGCCTGGATATTGGATAGAAACCCACATCTGGCTTCAGAATTTTCTGGTAACATCTCAGAGAGGAATTTGTTTTTATTTTTAAAATTTAAAACAAAAAGTTTTATTTTGACGTGCAATTAATATTATTATATTATGTAGATTTTAGTATTCAAATTTTATAATCTGTCGAAGGTGAAAGTAAAACATTTAATCCACGCTTATTTAGGAGACATCTCTTTCCAAAAACCACTTTGTACCAATTTTTTTCATTATCTGCACTTCACTTCAAATGACAACGTTGCCCTGCATTAATTAGGCACACAATGAGAATTACCCAGCCCTTGGGCATTTAAGTTAAATAAAAATCTCACAAGTAATTAGTGCTGCTAAACAGGATGACACGATGAGCACACGAAATTAAAAAGTTCCGAGAATAAACTTAAGGTTTCTACACTTACTTGGCCATTTCGGATAACTGCAAACGGCCATCTTTATTGGCATCAAAAACTTGGAGCTGCAAGAAGCGTAAGAAAAAGAACGAACGAAAGAAAGAAAAAACAATGTCAGTGAATTCATTAAGAACGTTTTAAGCAGAAATATGAACATATGTATTTATTTATTCAGCGAAATGACAAAAGAAACCATAACAAATATGGAATTCATTAATGGGATATGGATAAAAATGCTAAAACGAAAACTTGGTGTGTTTTTTATCCAAAAAAGACAGAATTTCATTAACATATTTTAGGGGCTAAAATGACAAAAGTTTGCTGGCCACACTCAGAAAAAAAGAGAGCTTCATCAGAAGATAAATTTAAATTGAACAAAAGTTTCACTTTGCAATTAGTTCTTTAGCACGCAAAATATATTATTTAGCCTAAAATTAGGCAGTGCTTTGGACTTGTTTATAGTCCAATTTTAGCATCTGTTTGCCTTAAACTAATGACACAAATATGATTCTAAATAAAATAACTTTGACTCTTAACAAAGGGGTTTAGGTTTTTTTTTGATATCACCCTTAATTAAACAATTTCCAAACAAAATTATATCATATTAAAAAATTTAAATTTATTTTTTTGATTCAAAAGTCCTTTGAATCATTTTATTTAATAATTTAGAGTACATTTATCTACAATATAAATAGAATAAAATTTAACTGCCAAATTAGTAAAAAATATCAAAAGTTTCAAGTATACTTTTACAGTGAAAATTCGTCATATAACACCGTACGACAATTAAAAAAAATCGTTAAACTTGAACCGAATGATATAGATATGAAACTATAGGTAAAATGGAGTTAATTTTCGTTTTTAGTTTTTTATTTCCTCATCCTGTTGCCTCTTCACAGGACTACAAAAATTCCACAGGATACAAATCAAAAAATTATTTTAAATACTTATTCACAGCATATCAAATTAAAGAGGAGAACATCTGTTAAAAATACTTTAAATATTATATTATTATTTTATCTGTATGCGTTCAGCATTAACAACCATTTCATGTTCACCTCTTAATGTATTTAGTTTATTCATATTTAACTGTTTCAAGAGGGTAATATTTAAATGATTATTAATACAAATAGAAGCTTGTAATTTGAAGTATTTTTAGCACATTTTCTCGTCTTTAATTTGATATTTATACCAGTATCATAGTGTGCGATTAATTATTTAAAATAGTTTTTTATATAATATTTTGTTTAATTCGTAGTCCTTTTAAGGGGCAACAGGATGTGGAAATGAAACTAAAGACTCCAATTAACTGCATTTCACCTATAGTTTCAGGCTGGTTCAAGTGTTATATCGATTGTCGGACGGTGTAATAAATGTTTTTGAATATGGCTGTAAGAATTTAAATTCTATAGTATTTGGTAATAGCACGACTTTCCTCATTTTTCTTAGTTTTAAATTTAAATTTAATCTTTGTTTTTTACTTAATTTTTTTCTGAGTGCAGCCCAAAGGCCAAAAATTTATATTCATTAAATTGTTGCATACTTTAAAGTGTTCCACCACCACAACAGCAACAACCCTGCTCAGTGTCCTTGTCGGTGTCGGGTCTTGTTGTCTTTGTAGAACGTTGCATACTTTCGGGCTTGTTAATTAAAACAAACTGTTGCACGCTTTGCTGTTGTTTTCTTGGCTTTGATTGCAATTGTTTTGCCTTTCTTTTTCCATCACAAATAATCTCAAAAGCAAACTTCAAGTGGATAATTGAGAAGGGGTGGTGGCGGGAAGGACGGGACAGTAGGAAAAGGAGCAAACTTACTGCATGTTTGGCAACAAATTGAAACATAAGACCTCCCTTAGTAAACAAGACGAAGAAGATGAACAGTTTGAGCAGAACAGAATCCACTGATATACGACGTGTTTTTTCCCAATTTGGCACAAAAGAATGTATCTTAGTTTTTTGTTTTGTCTGCAGCACGACAAGAAACTCGTGATATGTTTTCCTTGTTGTATTCATTTGACTTTCTTGCTGAGGACTAGAGGCACATAGAAATGCTGCCGTCATTAGTTTAGGAACATTCGACACGCACAAAAGTGTGCGATTTTTATATCGCACCTGCACCCGTTACCACTTCCTTGCGTTGCTGCGTCACCGTGAGTATATTCTGCAACACACTTTGCTATTTGGGTGGTGGTGGAGAAGGGTTGAAGTGAGGTGGAGGAGGAGGAGGCTTTAGCCTGTGACGCTCAATTTGCGTTGAAAACATTTTTTGCACTACACTTTACAAGCTTCATAATAATTATACATTTTGACATTGACATTGAAAAGGTACTCTCGAGTACCAAGAAAAGAAACACGATGGCAGCCAGAAGAGTAAACGGAAACGTCAATAACAACACCAATGAGGCACAGTGTTTCCAAACAAAAATAAAATAGTTCCTAAAATTGTGATTCAGTTTTGTTATAGGATGGGCCGTTTAAAATTTTAAATTTGACTTTGAAAGGTAGAATAACATTGATTTTTTATTTTTATTTTTATTTTTATTTTTATTTTTATTTTTATTTTTATTTTTATTTTTATTTTTATTTTTATTTTTATTTTTATTTTTATTTTTATTTTTATTTTTATTTTTATTTTTATTTTTATTTTTATTTTTATTTTTATTTTTATTTTTATTTTTATTTTTATTTTTATTTTTATTTTTATTTTTATTTTTATTTTTATTTTTATTTTTATTTTTATTTTTATTTTTATTTTTATTTTTATTTTTATTTTTATTTTTATTTTTATTTTTATTTTTATTTTTATTTTTATTTTTATTTTTATTTTTATTTTTATTTTTATTTTTATTTTTATTTTTATTTTTATTTTTATTTTTATTTTTATTTTTATTTTTATTTTTATTTTTATTTTTATTTTTATTTTTATTTTTATTTTTATTTTTATTTTTATTTTTATTTTTATTTTTATTTTTATTTTTATTTTTATTTTTATTTTTATTTTTATTTTTATTTTTATTTTTATTTTTATTTTTATTTTTATTTTTATTTTTATTTTTATTTTTATTTTTATTTTTATTTTTATTTTTATTTTTATTTTTATTTTTATTTTTATTTTTATTTTTATTTTTATTTTTATTTTTATTTTTATTTTTATTTTTATTTTTATTTTTATTTTTATTTTTATTTTTATTTTTATTTTTATTTTTATTTTTATTTTTATTTTTATTTTTATTTTTATTTTTATTTTTATTTTTATTTTTATTTTTATTTTTATTTTTATTTTTATTTTTATTTTTATTTTTATTTTTATTTTTATTTTTATTTTTATTTTTATTTTTATTTTTATTTTTATTTTTATTTTTATTTTTATTTTTATTTTTATTTTTATTTTTATTTTTATTTTTATTTTTATTTTTATTTTTATTTTTATTTTTATTTTTATTTTTATTTTTATTTTTATTTTTATTTTTATTTTTATTTTTATTTTTATTTTTATTTTTATTTTTATTTTTATTTTTATTTTTATTTTTATTTTTATTTTTATTTTTATTTTTATTTTTATTTTTATTTTTATTTTTATTTTTATTTTTATTTTTATTTTTATTTTTATTTTTATTTTTATTTTTATTTTTATTTTTATTTTTATTTTTATTTTTATTTTTATTTTTATTTTTATTTTTATTTTTATTTTTATTTTTATTTTTATTTTTATTTTTATTTTTATTTTTATTTTTATTTTTATTTTTATTTTTATTTTTATTTTTATTTTTATTTTTATTTTTATTTTTATTTTTATTTTTATTTTTATTTTTATTTTTATTTTTATTTTTATTTTTATTTTTATTTTTATTTTTATTTTTATTTTTATTTTTATTTTTATTTTTATTTTTATTTTTATTTTTATTTTTATTTTTATTTTTATTTTTATTTTTATTTTTATTTTTATTTTTATTTTTATTTTTATTTTTATTTTTATTTTTATTTTTCCATGCTTTATATAAGGTTACTTTCTATATATGTTTGTGTGCCACAAAATTTGAAATCAATTTTTGAAAGCTTTTTTTCTCAACCAATTTTGCTCAAATTTTGCACACTTAATCATTTTCGATGACAATACAAGGAAATGGAAAAATTTGACCAATTGGACAAAGGGGCGTGGCACCTCCCATACGAAGTTAAAACCTATTATTGAATATTGTCAGTTCTATGACACCTAGAGTGCTGAAATTTTGTGTAAGTGCATCTAGCATCAATTCGCATAGTTGTGCCAAAAAGAGGCGGTATTGGAAAAGTGGGCGTGGCACCTCCCATACGAAGTTAAAACCTATTATTGAATATTGTCAGTTCTATGACACCTAGAGTGCTGAAATTTTGTGTAAGTGCATCTAGCATCAATTCGCATAGTTGTGCCAAAAAGGGGCGGTATTGGAAAAGTGGGCGTGGCACCTCCCATACGAAGTTAAAACCTATTATTGAATATTGTCAGTTCTATGACACCTAGAGTGCTGAAATTTTGTGTAAGTACATCTAGCATCAATTCGCATAGTTGTGCCAAAAATGGGCGGTATTGGAAAAGTGGGCGTGGCACCTCCCATACGAAGTTAAAACCTATTATTGAATATAGTCAGTTCTATGACACCTAGAGTGCTGTAATTTTGTGTAAGTGCATCTAGCATCAATGTGCATAGTTGTGCCAAAAATGGGCGGTATTGGAAAAGTGGGCGTGGCACCTCCCATACGAAGTTAAAACCTATTATTGAATATTGTCAGTTCTATGACACCTAGAGTGCTGAAATTTTGTGTAAGTGTATCTACCATCAATGTGCGTAGTTCTGCCAAAAATGGGCGGTATTGGAATAGTGGACGTACCACCTCCCATACGAAGTTAAAACATATTATCGAATAGTGTCAGTTCTATGACACGTATAGTGCTCAAATTTTGTGTAAGTGCATCTAGCATCAATGTGCGTAGTTGCGCCTAAAATGGGCGGTAATGCAAAAGTGGGCGTGGCACCTCCCATATGAAGTTAAAACCAAAATTACACCTACTGTAATTTTGTGTAAGTGCATCTATCATTAATGTGCGTAGTTGTGACAAAAATGGGCGGTAATGGAAATGTGGGCGTGGCACCTCCCATACGAACTTAAAACCCATTTTCGAATATATGCCGTTCTATGGCAGATAAAAAACTGAAATTTTGCAGTAATTTTTCCTTCTACAAAAGATAACTAAAAAAGAATTTCTAGGCCCAATAGAATTCGGCTTGCATAAAGCATGGATTTGAAAAAAAAAATTTTTTTGATTTACTAGTTATTTTTATTTTTATTTTTATTTTTATTTTTATTTTTATTTTTATTTTTATTTTTATTTTTATTTTTATTTTTATTTTTATTTTTATTTTTATTTTTATTTTTATTTTTATTTTTATTTTTATTTTTATTTTTATTTTTATTTTTATTTTTATTTTTATTTTTATTTTTATTTTTATTTTTATTTTTATTTTTATTTTTATTTTTATTTTTATTTTTATTTTTATTTTTATTTTTATTTTTATTTTTATTTTTATTTTTATTTTTATTTTTATTTTTATTTTTATTTTTATTTTTATTTTTATTTTTATTTTTATTTTTATTTTTATTTTTATTTTTATTTTTATTTTTATTTTTATTTTTATTTTTATTTTTATTTTTATTTTTATTTTTATTTTTATTTTTATTTTTATTTTTATTTTTATTTTTATTTTTATTTTTATTTTTATTTTTATTTTTATTTTTATTTTTATTTTTATTTTTATTTTTATTTTTATTTTTATTTTTATTTTTATTTTTATTTTTATTTTTATTTTTATTTTTATTTTTATTTTTATTTTTATTTTTATTTTTATTTTTATTTTTATTTTTATTTTTATTTTTATTTTTATTTTTATTTTTATTTTTATTTTTATTTTTATTTTTATTTTTATTTTTATTTTTATTTTTATTTTTATTTTTATTTTTATTTTTATTTTTATTTTTATTTTTATTTTTATTTAAAAAGCAGAAATTTGAAAAAATAATCACTACTTTTTATAGCCGATTCTAATTTAAAATTTTAAATGGCCCACCATATGTTAGAATGTTCGTTTTATTATTATATCCACTGTGAGTGCCACAACAGCAAAGATACTTAAATAATAAGTATAAACACTTTAGAGCTTTTCACATTGTTTGCAAGCGCCTTCGGTTTCAGCTGAATTCAACTGTTTGATGAAAAATGCTCCTAGGAGCTGTAATAAATAATTTTGTGTGCACTGAGTTGGAATTAAGTGTCATAAATTAATAATAATTTCACCCTCCCACACCTCACCTCACCATACGCTCTCAAATAGCACAAAAGTGGTGGGCGGCACATTGTCATGGCCCCCAGAAGTATGCTGCGACATTTATACAAATTTGTTTTCATAATTTGAGGCTTTGAAAAATATTTTTCGCACCACATAAAATAATTCCTCCTAAGCTCAGACCATTTTGAATAACAAAATCATCAGCCTGGAAGAATGTCGCACAATTTATGGTATTTTTCCCCCGCCTAAATGTAGGCATTGTTTACATCACGCATACGTACACATACATAATTACGCTAAGAGTATGTAAGTACTTTGCAAATATTATGCAAAAATGCAATATCAATAGCGTACAGCAGAACAACGTTAATCAGTTCATCAGCATATTTCGCCAATGACAATGAGAGTGTCATGGCAAATTCAGACAAAGGCAACACGCATGATTTGCATATGTTTGTTAACTATGGACGCGTCATTGCTGACATGACTATTGATGACTCATGTGTGGCAAATTGGATTATCAGCTAGCTTTCCCTCTGTCTCTCTCTGTGAAAAGTAAATTAAAAATCAATGTGATTTTATCGCATTATCCCCACACCCCCTGGGTTTGTTTAGAATGTAAATGTCGTCTCGTAATTTAAACCGGCAAACGGCAAATTTGGCTGATTCCAGCAGAAAATAGGGGAATGATGGTGCCATGAGCACCACCGCACCACCCCTGCACATGACAGAACAGTCGTATTATTTATGCTTTTCAAAACCATTTCCAAATGCTTTATGACTCTGGTGATAAGCGCTCTGGCACAAACGCTTAGAGACACTCATATTATTAATGTGATTTTAGGATGAATTATTATTATGAAGATTACAAGAGGACAACGGCAACCAACCAATGCCAGCAGCGCCAACAAAGACATCAACAGCAAAATATTCATTTGTACTCGTATGTTGTATGGATGTATATATGTTTGTATACGATTATCTAACTTACCATTGTATCTGTGTATTCAATTAATTTATCTTCAGATACATCATTTATTTTCTTGGCCTCTTTGAGTAGATCACGTAAGAAATTTTTAAGTTCGTCTGCTTCGATGTAGCCCGAGTTATCGGTATCGTATTCACGCCAAATCTGCAAAAGAACAAGTTATGGCCACAAAACCACAAACAATGGATTATAAAATATAAAAACATATAGCTCCCAAAAGTAGGCTTGTTGTTTATTGTTCAATCAGCGCCTTAGTTTATGCTATTTTGCACAACTACGAGTTTTGAAATGAGTTCCACTTAATTACCTTCATAAATTCTACACTGGATTCCAAAGGATTGTCGAAACGGAATAGTAGGAGGAAATTCTCTTCCATGGGCAGCAATTGAGCCAACTGCAAATAATGGATAAGAAGAAATATTTTTTAGCTGAGTTATGAAATATCAAATAAAAATAAATACAAAAGACCTGATGCTGTTGAAATACGATGTTCTTATATACTCAACATAGAGGGCTGGGTGATATATATCATTCGTTAAATACAAATGTGTAAGGCATAAAAGAGTAACTTAAGACCCTGGTATGCTTGGCGAAATCAATTTTATAACTTTTGACCCATGTTCGTATGTCTGGAGGAGTTTAATGAATTTATTCAAACTTTGCACATATTAATATTATTCCAAAAGGTAGATTAAGAACCTCCCACATAAATGGGCAAAATCTTTGTTTGAAATGAATCAATTGAAATTTGGTATTTGAAAATATTTTTAAAATCCACAAACTATTTGTGATTTTTCGCTTCCACTACCGTACCTCCCATCCAAATGTCTCCATCCCTAGAATATTCTGTGTTTCAAATATAATAACGCTTTTAAAATTGGTTTATAAATACGGAAGAAAAGAAAACTACATTTATTTCCTACAGATAATTGTAATGTGGTCATTAAGAATGTTACTTGTTTAAGGGCAAGTAACAGTGGTATTTTACTGGCAAAAAAATAATTTTTCAAAAATCAATTTTCAATTTTCACAAATATTTTTCAAAAATCTAATGATTCAGTTCTATACAAAAGTGTTTCCTTAACTAATCTTAGTAAAAAGTATTATTTTGTCACATAATTATTGTAACACGAAGACTGGTGAAAATTTTCAAGCAACTCAGTAGTTTATGCATATACGATATATACATTCTAATGTAATTTTTATTGAAAAACAGTATCTTCTTTTTAATTAAAATTTTTGATTACATTTGAAGTTTAGTTTATAATGGCTTTATAAAATTCAGCGTTTGCAATTTTCCTTTGAATAAAAAGATCTCCGTCGACCTCCGTCTTCGTACTTCTACATAATGAAGCCTGTGAGCATATTCCTTAAATTTATGCCAACAATTCCACCAACTTTTACCAATCGCTGAACAATCTAGATGCTAAATTTCAAGACTTTCGGACCAAAACAAAAATTTTTTAAGAAAATGTAATTTTAAGTTATATGGGCGGTATATGATGAACGTGGCCGATTTAAATGAAATTTTCACGGAAGAAGCCTGAGAGTCCACCCTTAAAATGTATGCAAAAATCCACCAAATTTTACCAATCGCTGAACAAATTTGATGCAAAATTTCAAGATTTTTGGAGCAAAACAAACAATTTGGTATGAAAAATTGATTTTAGGCGGCATGTGATGGACGAGGCCGATTTAGATGACATTTGATGGAAATTGATCAAAGCCTGCCGATTTTGATGAAATTTTTAGAGCTTTTTTATTTTATTAATTGTGAACTCTGTGCAAAATTTCGGAGTGAAACAAACAATTTTGAATGAATATTTCATTTTAAGTTACATGGGCGGCATGCGATGGACGTAGTCGATTTTGATGAAACGTTATACTTTCCTTAATTTCGTTCAAAAAAGGGTCGGTGCCAAGTTTCATCACTCTACGAGTACTCCTTATATTTTTTTAACTCAAATGTACGAAGCTATGCCACTGTGGGCCACTGTACAATTTTCGATTTTTTTATTTGTCTTTGAAATGACTTATAATGGTCTCAAAAATGATATCCTAAGAGTTTAAGAGAGGAGAGAAATTTCTTAATTTTCCATTTAATTGTCGGTTTTAGAGGTTATCCCACTGTGGCCACTCCAGAATTTTTGCTATTTTTATTTTACTGACTCATAATGGTCTCAAAAATGAAATCCCAAAAAATTATGGAGGGGAAATTTTCTCTATTTCTGGTGTTTAATCGTCGTTTTTAGAGTTTATCCCACTTTGGGCCACTCTAGAATTTTCGAATTTTCAATTTTTTTCTTTTTCTTTGAATAGACTCAAATTGGCTCAAAAATGATATCTCAAAATATTATGGCGGAGAGAAATTTCTAAATTCCCCATTTCCGGTGTTTAACCGTCGGTTTTAGTCGTTTTTAGCTACTACTCAAAAGTGTTAAATCGTTTATAGCAAAACTGACATTCACTTGAGATTTCGAATACATATTAAGAAATACATTATTTGGGGAAGTCCGTAGGATTTTATTTTTATATTTATATTATATCTTGTTTTTTTTTTTGTTATTAACAATTTTCGAACAATTTTAGGCCAAATTTTTACCCTTTACATCGTACTTCCCTAGATACTGCTTTATATAAGCGAAAACTGGTGGAAAAACTCATCCAAAAAATTGAAAAAATTATAAATTCCCTAGCAATGGATCACGCAAAATGCAGACAACATTGCACATTTTTTTAATTTTTCTCTAAAATAATGACATTTGTAAAAAATAGATTTATTTAATATTTTTCCAAAAAATCCCAAGACTGTTTATTTCCTGGCCCTCTAACCACTTAAATATAATTCATGGATTTGTTGATGTGCATAACATACGAATTCTACTAACTACTTCTATCATGTTTAAAGATGTGGTCAATATTAAATAATTTACCTCTCAGATAGAATGAACGATTATAATTCTCATCCTATCTGGGAGTTAAATTGTAATAACATTGAGTTTTCCAAAAAGACTTGCCTTAATGACCCATAGTTTACAATAATTCAAGATGTGGTCAATATTTATTATTTAATTCTCAGATAGGATGAACGATTACAATTCTCATCCTATCTGGGAGTTAAATCACAATAATATTGAGTTGTCTTAAAGTCCCATAATTTAATAATTATTTTATTTAATTCAAAACTCTTCAGATTCTCAAAAAAACATTTTAAAGTATCACAATTAATAGCATTTCTTTTGACACTTCAACATAGCCCTCTCCTTTTGTCATAATAAAATTATTATTAATGGATATTGTTTGTATCCAGTTTGTATCAGTCATCAGCAGCATTATCATCATCATCATCATCGTCAGCAATAAATTCAGCTGTCATTCTTAATCCTCGCAAGAATTGTTAATACTTCAAGGACAGTTCCTTTTTGCTGCCCTCAGCATCCTGCTTAACAAGACTAACTATTTACTGTCATCTGTACTTTAAATATTGACAAGTATTTCATTAATTTGAAAATCATTTCAAATATTACTCACATCACCCACATTTATAGACCCATCAATTTCATTATTTATTTAGTCGATTTTAGCACATCCTTTTGTGCTGCTCTTCCTCCTCATTGGGTTTTGTGTGTGCTTGGCCTGCCTATCCCAAATAAATTATTCGATCATAATGGAGTACAAGCCGAAACGAACAAAATAATGAACTGTTTATACAGAAAAGGAGCAAAAAACGAGATACGAACAAATTGACAAAAGATGGCCCAAACAATGGAATCGAATCTCCTTTTTTGGCACAAACTTGACAACTTCACAAGGACGTGGAGAAAGAGCAGTCGGAGGGAGACCCAATCGTTTGTCGAGAGCCTTTTCTGTAATGCCCACAGCCAGCAGAAGTTTGGCGAAGAGCACACGCCTAACAATGTCTGATTTTAAATCAGGCATTACCCATCCCTAGAGTGTTGAGGGGTGGCATGGGTTGCATGGTGTTGTTGTTGGTTGGTTGCACTTACCTCTCTAATATCAATTTTGCCATCTTGATTGTCATCGTAGGCCTCCATAAAACATGATTTCAATTCGCCCAGCATTGTGTCGGTGACAGCCTGAAAGTGAATGGAAAGCAAAAGCAAACGCATGAATGAACACATCTTCTGTAGGGGCGGCATAGACATTCAATAAATAAATAATGTACAAGAATCTCGGAGATAAATACAAATGAAAGGTTAATTTAATTGCATAACAAAGGCAATATCATCTAAGATTCGATTTTTTTGTTACTTGCTACTGCCATGATATGTATGTCCTGGCCGGGCATGTCTCGTTCTTTTTTTTTTTTCTTTCTGTTAATTTAGCAATTTCCCTCTATAAATCATAAATGCCATTCAAGGATTGTGCCTTAAGTTTTCCTATTATCAGCAACAGAAGAACAATGACAGAGGAAAGTATGTATGTATGTAGATACATATGTTTTCACAGTTGTGCCGGTATATCCATATAATAGTGCTGAAGTGCGAAGGAACTTAAATAACAAAAATAAGAATTTTAGTTGAACAAACAAAGTGGGACTTTCCTTAAGGGAATTCGAAAGGACTTTCGTCATAAGTTCTTTAAATTAACTTCTTTTAAGCTGGCTTCAAAAAGGTTGTGGATGTTACCGACTAACATGAATCTTCGATAAGTTTAATGCATTGTTTTATCATACCTCGACATTATAATTGCCCATTCGTGTTCATTAATTGTTTTTATTAAATATATTCAATTTCAATTTCAATTCAATTTTAGAGTAAGTATCAGGAACACCATCATGAAATTTATGGAGCGTCTTATTAATAAAAAATATTTTACAAAAATCGTATCGAACACATATTAAAAAAAATAGTATTTAAAAACAAGAAAAAACGGTATTAAATTCGGTCGGGCCGAACCTTATATACCTTCCACCTTTCGACACAGGCTGCAGTAACATTACCAGAAAATTTTGAATTTTTTATATACAGCCAAACAAAAAAATAAAAATATTGAAAAAATAATTTTATAAATTTCAATTATTTTAAACCACGCTACCAATATGTTTATACTATATATATATATCGAAATAATACTTCAAGTCAGTTCAAAAAGTAAATATAAGATAGCAATCTTTAAAAAAAGCTTAAATACCCTAAATGTTGGGGATAGCGCCGGACAGCCGTTTAATTGGTTGTATTTCCACCCCATTTTAATTCCAAAAGTACAAATTTTGAAAATCAATTCATTCATGATTCTACCCACTGTTGCCGTAAAAGTAAAAAACTACGAATTTGGAAAAAACTTTTTATTTTGGATGGTACCATTTTTAACCCCTTTTTCTATTTTATTTTACATGTCTACGCAATAAGATGGATGTACACACCGAATTTCATCATTATAGCTGTAGCCTTTTAGTGGGTACCATTTTTATCCCTCTCTTCCCATTGTATACCTTGAAGAAAAGATTTTAGAAAAACATTTTTCGTCTACGCAGTCGGAGGAATGTATACACTGAATTTCATGATTCTAGTTGCGGCCACTTCGATGGTACCATTTTAATCCCCTTTTCCATTTACACCATAAAAGTATGAGTTTCCCAAGTACAGGGAATTCATTATTCCGAATTTCATTATTCTGGCTGCAGCTGTTTAGTTGGTACCATTTTTATCCCCCTGTTCCCGTTGTATCCTACGTAAGTATGAAAAACCATTTATTTTTCGTGTCTACGCAGTCAGAATTTCTTGAATCTAGCTGCTGTCACTTTTGTTGGTACACTTTTTATCCCCTTTTTCCATTTTAACCCCGAAAAGTACGAATTGGGGAAAATACGTTTATATTATCATTTATATTATCAATTAGAGGAATGTCCACAACGAATTGCGTGTTTCTAGCTGTTATCGTTTGATAAGTACCATTTTTATCCCTTTTTGTCCCACGTCACCCCCTACGAATAAGAATAAGGTTATGATGAACGTTTATGATATAAGGGGAATGCGCATTACAAAAATAAACTGTGAACCGATTTTGTCCACTTTCAATCCCAACCGACCTACAATTATTAGACGGATTTATGTAAAATTTAGACGTCCTACATTGAAAGAATTTTCCTTCATAATATTTATGAAGAGATTTCATAAAGGGTTTTTCATAAATTTAGTGATTTCTTCTTAATATGTATGAAAAATTCATAAATAAAATGAAATGTTTCATACAATTTTTTCATAATCATTTAATATTTCATAAAACAAAATTGTTAAATTAGTGAAACTTAGTTTCATAATATCAAAGAAAGATTTCATTATATTAAAGAAACAATTCTTAAAGATTGTGAAATATGTCACAATCAATAAAATATTTGGGCTACGAAATGTCTTCATAAATATAATGAACAATTTCATAGTTTTTATGAAATGGTTCATAACTTAAAACTACATTTTTAGTGTGCTGACTCTATTCGATTGCATGATACAAATTCTCATTTGTCCTCTGTTAACTCTGGCATTGCAAAGACTCTCGCAATGATGGTGGGTGTTGATTAGTTAGTCAACATGTCAGACTTTTTTTTGCTTTTTTGTTTATACTGGAAACTTCAGTTAAAATGATTAGTATTTATTAAACTTCTTCATAAAATTAATGAATTTTCTTTATAAGATCTATGAAAATTTTCATAAATTATATTATGAAAAATAATGAAGTTGACTAAAGTTATTTGAATGCAGAACTGCATTTCATAGTTTCTGAGAAATGTTTCATAAATTCTGTGACCCTTTTCATTGACTTGTACATTATGAAACATGTTTCATACATTTTATGAAGTGTTTCTTTGGCGACTTTCTAATGAAAATTTTCACTGAGGTTAAGACAAAATCATAAATGTTATGAAGATATTTCTTTCAGTGTAGCTCATTTCGTTTAGATGCAGACGGACAGAGGGACGGACGAAAGGATATGGCTAGATCGTCTATGAATTTAATGACGATCAAGAAAATATATATACTCTATAAATCACTCAAGAATATATATACCCCAGGTCGATATTTCAAGGTGTTACAAATGGAATGACAAACTTAGTATATGCCCATCCTGTAGATGAAGGGTATAAACATATTCTTTTGAGATTTAACAATTTTCTTAAAATTAGAAAAAATATATTTGTATCTCATATCAAAAAATATTATAATATAAAATAAAAAAAATAATATAATAACATAATAAAAAATATTATGAAAAAAAAAAATACAATATTTTCGATTCGATGCATACATTTTCTTATTTTTTTTTGAAAATCGGCCTCTATTTGCCCTATAGAAGAGACATATTTGGCTATTTGTTCCACATGAAATTCCTCGATTTTTGTTAAAACAAGTTAGCCATTTTTGCCCTTCACCTACTTTACGTCATGGGGTTCATTCATTTCTGTTTGGCTCATTTGGTATATATTGGAACATTTGGTTGTTTGTTTGTTTTTTTCTTTTTTTTTGAAATATTGTATCTGCTCCCACTGCTCTGTGGGCATCTTCTCGCATTTCGTTGTGTGCTAACCAGCAGATAAAAAGTGTCATGCCATAAAGCAGCAGCAGCAGCATATCTTGTAATTCGAGCATGATTTCTGCCTGGCCGAGACAAGGACCGACAGCCATAAATGGAAAGGACTTTGTAACGACACAGTGCTGTATGTACTGCTGACATCAACTGGCAACAATGTGGCGGCGCTGTTTTCTTTTTTCTTTTTCAAATAAAAAGCAATACAAAAAAGAAATTGGCTGAACGATAAATGGATGTGAGTGCATGTGGCATGAAATGTTTTTACAGGCAAAAATCACGAAAACGCTCTCTGGGTAAATGTTAGAAAGAGTGCTTAATGTAGTGGTACTCGAAGGAAACTGAGGAAATGACGAAAAAAATGTTCGATGGCCATAGTGCGATAGTGTCCTCATGAAAGTCACTTTTTGTTGTTAGAACACTTCGGCTGAAAGGATATTGAAATATTCAAAATTTCACTTAAAAAGAACTGTTTGTTTTGGAAATTTAAAAATAATAAAACGTTTAGGTGCTTTGAAGATTCCACAACAAACAGCATAAAGTTCGCAAAAAATTTTTTAAATTTGCCACATCACTTGTGGTAACTGCAACAGATACCTGGGGTCGATGATGGCTCAAATGCTACTGAAATTTTAGTTTTAATAGCGAGATTTTTATATTCCAATTTTAATTAATTCAAAATATCCCTTCCGTTCAGTCTATTTTTATTGGCAGTTTTACTTTTCCACTACCCTAACGCCTTTTAGTCCAGCTGAAGGCTCTTTCACACCGAAAAAAGAGCATTCTTTGACACCAGCACATTTGCATAATTAAGTGCTTTCCATACACTTCTGGCAGGACACTCTCGTTGTCCTTAATGCCACTTCATGCCTTGTTCAACACTAAATATGACGTGGAAGGTTATTATTGTTGTTATCGATGAAGCAATGGCAACAACAACAACCTTGTCCCACGTCGTGCCTAATCTAAGAAAGTGAAACACTTTTCGACAATTTTCCAGCTCGAACAAACAAACCCAACATAAAAGTAAAATGGCAACGAAAAAGAAAAATTAGACAGACTCTGTGAAAAGTGATGGGAAACCAAGGCACAAGCGACAGTTACAACAGAAATCCATTAGAATTCCAAATAAAACGGGCGGAAAATAAAATATAAAATGTAATCAAATTAATGCAAACAATAGCAAAGAGGGTGGGTGGGGTATTACTTACCTCCGGGCTGATGTCGGTGGCATTGGCACTGGAAACGAACTCGCGCAGGAAACCATCCAATTCGGTGCCTTCGATATAACCATTGCCTGTGAAATGGAACGTAAAATTGTTGTTAGAACGTGCGTTCCCCCTCCCTACGTGGCCATGTCCACGTCCACGAAATTGGCTACGGTTACTCACCATCGTTATCATAATGAGCCCATACGTCCATGAATTGATTTGCCGAGAGTTTTTTCAATTCCCGCGATTCGGGATCACGATACTGGCGCATAAAGTTTTGGGCCTTCTCGATTTGCACCCGTTTGGCAGCGGCAGCCGCTGCGACATTTGCTGCGTTGGCAGCACAGCCAGCACCATTTGTAGCCTCCATTGCTGCAGCGGGTTCGTTTATGACAGCGTCTTTAGCTGCTGGGTTAATTTAAACAAATATTCCGTTACACTAGGGCAAGACGACAATCTACAATTTTTAGTAGTTTCAACGGGGAATTCGTGATCCACTTTCACGCTAGTTTCCAGCGACTCTGTGGGGGTGGGGTGGGGCAACTTCGTTCGAATTTTGCCAAGTCACGTTCCAAAGATGTGACAGCAGCAGATGCTTTGCGGAAAACTGAAAACAAATACATAGAAAACGAGCAATGAGAACAGTGTAACTAAGTGTAGATGTAGATGTATAGATTGTAGATATTTCGTGTAACCGGAAATAATTTGATTTGGAATTTGAAATTCGAATTCCTAACCATTGACAAACACAATCAATATCAGCTGCACTGACAAATAGAAACGGTTGTAATTTGAGAAGGAAATGATTGATACCAAAGGAATAAGATGGCAAGGTGGAGTGCCACGTGAAGTGCCTTCGTTATGGCAAATGACAAATTGATGATGTTACCCGAGCTATTTGCATAATTTGAGCAAGTGGATCAAAGAGCACAGGAACGTCTGTCAATAAAACGAATTTATGTATGCCCTGTCATGATAGGGCCACATCCTTCCTTCGCCATTTCAAAATGTAGAGAAAGAACATTAAGGATTATAAAAAATCCGCATGTTCGAATAGCTCTCAGCCTCCATTAGGAGCAGCGAACAATTTAAATATTAATACCTCCAAATAAACGGGTATTGCTACCACATTGATATCCAGACCTAATCATAAGTTGATATTAGACAATGGCGATTTGAATGCGCAAACTATGAACAAGTTTTTCCAGGGACTAAAACCTTTGTATATAAAAAAAAAAACATTATATATAAAAAAGACCAAGTCATAGCTTTTGAGAAATCGATTTTTTGTTAATTATGACCGAACTCGTCGTATTTTGTTAAAATGACCAAAAATCTTGATTTTCAAAAAAATATGAGTTAGGTCGTTTGTATATTAGGGAAACGATGTATGAGCCATTCTACTATTTCTTAGATGTTTCATTGTTTTTAAAAATTGTGTTAATAAATTTCAGAAAAAATATTCATTCTGAAAAATATTCATTGATTTGCAAAAAAATAGAAACAAATTCGTACAAAATAGAAGCCGTCATTTCACCACTTCCAAACTCCCACAGTTACTAAAATAGACATCTAAGAACACTACTTTAAAATTAAAAAAAAATGAATCAATGTAATCATTTCGAAAATCAAATTAAAAGAAGTAAATTTGTAAAAACTTTAAAAAATATAACGCGGATATATCATTCCACTTCAGTATTATAAAAGTAATTGAAATTGCCTTCAAAACAAGGTATAGTATATAGAAATCGGTTAAGCATTTCATGAATTGTAGGCGATTGAATGAGCACACCTCTTTGAAAAAAGTATTTTTTTCCCTCTTAAATCGGTTATAATTCGTGAAAAAATCTATTTTTTTCCAAAAATATATATACAATATTTTAATTAGAAGATTACATACAAAAACTTTCAAAGAAATCGCAGCTATCAAAGTCAAAAACTGTACCGCTTGATATGGAATGAGTCATATAAATTCCTAAAATTAAAGCCTTTTTAAATTAATTTTAAAGCCTTTAAATTAATTTTTCAAGAATTTGGAAATTTAGAAGCTATTTGTATATATTTAATGTTTGAATGTAATTCCAAGCTTTACATCAGCCCATAAGTGAGTTCTTGTGGATGTAAGGTGGCTCATTAGTCTCTCTTCACTCCAAAGGGGTAAATTTAGCTTATTGATATGTCCATTGAGCTAAAAATGAGCCTCAACACTGAAATATATATTATAAATAGACAGCGGTTTTTTATGCAAATTTAAATTTTACTCCGATTTGAGTCAGTATTTAGGCTAATATTAACGCAACAAATTCAATTTTGAGTGCATATCAACTTATGCTAAATTTATGCAGAAAATGTGCAAAATATGTGCAAAAAATAAACAATTAAAGTATATTTTACAAATATTTAATAATTTTGTATTATTAGATTAAGGAAAACAAAAAAAAATGTTGTCACAGTTGTGTTCGCAGCTTCTCGGTACATTTTCTGGAGGAGTTTTCAATTAATATATTTTACCCTTTTCCCATAATTCATATTAGTTCTTAAGTGACATCGTTGATTCTTCAAAACTTTCCACAAAAAAGAAAAGAAGTTTGCATCTTCAGACACAAAAGACAATTATACAAGAGAAATATTGTAGCCACTTTTTTCGAAAAAAAAAACAATAAAAGTAAGACTTTTTTGGAAATTTTGTTTTAGAAGCATATAAATTCTATATAACGCAATCATTATTTTATTTAAATTTTTTTATAAGAACTCTAACAATATAAATAATTGGAAAATCGTACAAGTAATGATATAAAAACCGATCACGTCAACAAATATGAATTATTTTCAAGGGCAAAATATTTTTGCAATCGGTATATAACACAGCACGACAATTTTTAATTAAAGTCGTTACACTTGAACCCTATGGTATACGTATGAAACTATAGGCAAAATGCAGCTACTCGGATATTTTAGTTTTTCATATCCTCACTACAAAATTAAAAAGGATAAAATTTGTCCAAAATTATTTTATATACTTGTTCGCACCCTATGATAACGTTATTAGTGTCAAATTAAAGAGTATAATATCTATTAAAAATACTTCGAATATCCTACTTCTGCCAGTATTTGTTCAGCATTAAAGTCTATTTCAAGTTTACCCCTTAGTTTTTTTTATTTCATTCAAGAGACAAAACTTGAAATGCTTGTTAATACTAAACTATACAGATACAAGCTTGAATTTTAAAATATTTTTAACACATATTATCTTCTTTGATTTGGCATTAATACCGGTGTCATCGAGTGCGAGTAAGTATTCTTATACGCTCACTCTACAGAGTATATATCATTTGGAACAGAAAAAAATTGTAACGCATTGAAGGAGTGACTCAAGACCCTAAGTATGTTTGGACCAAATTCGACTTTTTAAGGTGTTTGAGTATGTCCGTCCGTCTGGCTGGCTGGTGTACACGATAACTCTCGAAAGGAGTTAAGGAATCGATTCAAATTTTGCACATCGTAATATTTTTCCCAAACTTAGTTTAAGTTCGAAGATGGGCGAAATTGCCACACCTCTTCTGGTACCTTCCACACAGATAGCCCATAATTCAATGTTAAATTAAAACCCATATAACTTCCACAAGGATAATCGGAATCAGCTATATTTTGGTATTTGATAATGTCTTTATAATCACTTTAAGTGTACTAAATATGCCGGGTTTTACCTCCCACACAAATCACGCAAAACTACGTAAAATTAAAGCTGTTATAACTTCTACACGGATAATCTTAAAACTGTGATATTTAGCAATGCTTTTATAGAAGTTGCATTCACGTGGAATATGTGCGATATTGCCACACCCCTTCTGGTACCTCCCGCACAAACTAACATACCCTTTGCTTAAAATAAAACCGATATAACATCCATACGGGTAGTACAAATCATTTGAAATTTTAAAATGTTTTTATAATCACTTAAACCTAAAATTATTACGCTTTAGTCACTCCCCTTGAAGTACCTCCCACAAAATTGTCTATATTCTAAATAAAATTAATTCCTTCAAAATTCTATACTAGTGCATGGAATCCACTATGACTTGATATTTGATCATGTTCTTACAACTATTTTACAATAACACAGTTCAACACTTGGAATTGGAGAACATTGCTGGAACTCAACTTTAATTCCAAGAAAATTATTTATTGGAAATATTATTATGGAAAATTAAATTTCTAAAAACACACCCCATAGAAAAAATTGATTCAATGAAAAAAAGTATACAATGGACTTTGATTACATGCCAACACCAGTAGTATTCAATCATTGTGAATAAAAAACACCGCATTTTAGACAGCTGAACTAATTGATCTAGAGTAGCTAGGAGATAGATAGGGTATTTTGTGTTAAACCCTTCTCAGAATATATTCAATTCATGCTAAGTCGAGTGAAATTTGTCCCTTTTTGGTGAATAGCATTCTGCATAATTAACGTCGACAATACTGCTGATATTTTTTCGCAAGCATCCTTCTCTTCTCGCAGATTTTTCAAATTCAATTTGTCAAAAAAGAAAATAAAACCATTTGTATTAAATAATGTTTGTCTCATCTTACAAAAGTTATATAAAATGTAAATGTTTCCCGCAATCATTCATCATTTGGTCCATGGGCCAAGGCAGAGCAGGCCGACTCAACCAGAAACAGCAAAAATAAATAAAAACAATTTGAAAAACGAGCAAAAAATGCTGAAGTATTTTCTGTTTTCTCCTTCGCCGTGCTTCCAATTCAATTCGCATTACGTGAATTTGTGTTACGGTTTTGATTTTTCCACAACATTGATTTGTTATTGCTTTATCATAGCCAGCGCCACCGCCACGGCCTTTTATGTGGGTTTCACCTTTAGCCGGAATCTACGGCTACATACGATGGCAGTGTGTTTATGAGTCGGTACGCATTCAGCAAATCTTATTTGATTTTAAAATGCAAATATATTCACGAATTCACATTTACAAGTACCACGCTCCACGACGACGTAGTGCAATAAAATAATTGAAATTTCAGAGGGTGGATTGGGATTGATGGCCACATATACATGATGCTTGTTTACTTTACCTACATATGTACACTTATATATGCGTGTGTGTAGATTGTTTCTCAGTGAATATTCTTGTTTACACTTTCTAAGGTGTATCATTGCTTACGCGAAATTCTTCTAAAACCGCATACTTCAAATCGTTTTATTGCCAACGTCTAGAAGATAAACAGAAACAACATTCACGGAATCATTTCGACAATTCCGTGGAAACATCCAAGTACCCACGCTGCCTATATGTATTTTAGTAACATGACATAAATATTATTTCCTATTAAAAAATCGAGCAGGCACATACTAAGTGGCCGTAATAATAAATTGATTATAATTTAATCAGAATGTTGTAAGGGGAGGGGGAAGGGAAGTTAATCACAGACAAATGTGCCACGATAAGATGTATCTGTGAGAAATAATTTTATTGTTAGAAATATTATCCATAAATTAGTATTCTATATATCTACTTTCTTGAAGAGATCTAAATAATAATGAAGTATTCTTAAGGATATGTAAAAAAAAGAATGAAAAAAAAGAAAAAGAACCATTATATAAATATAATTTCCTATTAAAAAATCGAGAAGATACATATGTGGTCCTCATAATAAATTGATTATAAGTTAACATGAATGTTTTCCAAGAAAAAAGTTAATCACAGAGAAATGATCCTTGATAAAAAGTATCAGTGAAAATTGTTTTACATTTCATTTCTATTTTCTTGAAGAGATCTGAATCATAATGAAGTAATCTTAAGGATATGTAGAATTAATTAGTAACATGTCATAAATATAATTTCCTAATAAATTGATTATAATTTATCAAGAATATTAATTTCTCTATTTATCTATGAGAAATTATTTTAATGTTAAAGATATTTTCGATAAATTAATATTTATTATTTAATTTCTTGAACAAATTTAAATAATAATAAAGTATTTTTAATGATATGTACATTAGGATGGGCCACGAAAATAAATTGCAGCGGTCACCCTCCAAAAATGAAGATTCAGTTGTTTAATGATGGCTTGCAAAATATTTCTTCGCTGGATTAAGTCGTCTGTGAGCTAAACGCTCCTGAAAGCACCTCTTTCTTTCTTTTTTCCCGTACAATTTTTAAACCCTTTCCCGAACAATTTTTAAACCCTGACTTAAGACTCCAAGTTAGCTTTGGCCAATTCGACTTTTTAAGTTGTCCGACACGATAACTCTCGAAAGGAGTTAAGGAACCAATTCAATTTTGGCACAAGGTAATATTTTTCTCAAACTTAGTTAAAGTTCGGAGATGGGCGAAATTGCCACTCCCCTTCAGGTACAAATGACCCACATTCCTATGTTAAATTAAAAGTAATGTAACTTTCACACGGACACCCAAAATCAGCTTTATTTATACCCTGACTGTACAGAGTAGGAGGATATCGATCATTTGGGACAGAGAAAAAGTGTAACGCATTGAATGAGTGACTTAAGGCCTTAAGTATGTTTGGACCAAATCCGTTTTATGACTTTTTGAGGTGTTTGAGCCATGTCCGTCAGTCCGTCCGTCTGGCTGGCTGGCTGGTGTACACGATAACTCTCGAATGGAGTTAAGGAATCGATTCAAACTTTGCACATCGTAATATTTTTCCCAAACTTAGTTTAAGTTCGAAGATGGGCGAAATTGCCACGCCTCTTCTGATACCTCCCACACAAAGTGGCATAAACTTTGGTTACAATAAAACCGATATAACTTCTATACGGATAGTCATATATATATATATATATGATATTTAAAAATGTTTCTATAATCACTTTAAACCTAAAAAAATATTTACGCTTTAGCCACGCCCCTTCTTGTACCTCCCACACAATTGTCTCTATGCCAAGTAATATTAAATCATTCATAACTTTTATACTGGTGCTTGGAATCCACTATGACTTGATATTTGATTTCATAAGCAGGGATCATGTGACACGAACCTCCTTGTACCATTAACACGAATTATCATGCCCTATGTGAGGGTATATAAGTCGGTTTAGCCGACAAAAATGCAACACAAAAAATTACACCGGAAAAACGTGATTTATAGGAGTGTTTTCGGGATCATTTAGCTCACATGCGTATTGATCTAGGAACGAAGTATTTTGAAAATCATCATTTAACAATATTTTCGTGGGGTTGCTGGAAATTGATTTTCCATTTATATGGACTGCGACCCAGCCTAATGTACATCATATCAACTCATTTTGTGTGTAGCGAAGAAAAGTAAACAAGTTACTCCCAAAATTACAAAATTTTGGAAAAAGTCTCATAGATTTGAATCGCAATTTTTTGTTGGTTTTTTGATATTTTTGTAATGTATATAATATATTTTTGTAATTGATATATGATATTTTTGTAATTGATATTTTTGTAATGTATATAATTTTTGGATGCTCTGCATTTTTATGTAGAAACTACCAGCTCTTCAGTGAACTATACTTTCATGCGTACTTCAAAGAACACCGATACACGTATATTTTTGGTTCACTTTACCAGAATATGTTTTCCGAAATCCACACAAACTGACAGATATAATTGTTGGTTAGCTCGAAATGTGTCTCAAAAATTTTGTAATAAGAGAAAGTTTTTAAATATATATTATTTATTTATCCTAGATTGTTAGGTTATTTTTTTGACTAATTACGATTAAAAATCAGACACAGTTTTATTTTGCAAAATTCGAAAGGATATTTAAAATATTGTTTTCTATTCCGCATCATTTGAGTGTTTTAGTGAAAAAAATGTCGGATGTGACAGCTTACTAAACATACCTGCACTTCATCGTCAACATTTGATGTTATTCTTTAAAACCTTCTGACAATAGTTTAAAGTTAATCTCTAAAATATATATATATAAAATCATAGAAGTTCATGACGATGACTACTAAATTATATTACAATAAACACCGTGTTGTTAAAGTTTAATTTTTTTTGGAAATTTGTATGTATACAAATATGAAAGCATTTTCTTGCCCTTCAGAAATTTTTCCAATACAACAATTATCTCTTCGCCAAGTTTATATCGATTGTATAAACCATACAACAGACTAAATTTTCGTAGAAATCTATACGGATAGAAATGGATAGGAAACTTGAGAAATGTATCATTTATTATGGCGAGCATTTATCAGATAAATAGTACATCTGGATAGCAATTATCTCTGACACAAACTCAATAATCTTTGTCACATGATTTCCAAGCCTATTTTGTAATGGAAATTAAATTTTGTCTCAGAGAAAATGATTCCAAAGGATAAGTGTCCTCCAGGTAATTTGCTTATATTGCATTTGTCCATCTCCAATTTTCTCTTCCAATTTCTTTGTATCATTTAAAGATAATGGTCAAACACTCGCAGGCAAAAGAGCCATATCATTGACATCATTTTGAAGTGTTACCTTCGGCAATAATGGCCCATCATACTTATCAGCTGTATTTCATCGCAGCTATGACGATGGTCATTCTTGATTTGCTATGTCATGTGTTAAGACTCGATGCGCAGGTATCACACAGACATTTGACATGCTGTAGATGCCGAGCTGAAGCCACAATTCTGGCACTGGCGGAATCTAATGTATCAGGGTTTCCTGCCCCTTGCCCGCAACGTGACTGTCAATGGGAAATCGATAAAAGGAAAATGAAATGAAAACAAAACTGTTGAACAAGAAAAAAAACGAAGAATTTAATATTATGAGCAGGTGAGTTGTGTTGGCATGTTCTCCACATAAATGACCTTCGATTTTTGTTGTATTCCCTCCTTCACCTTTTTTTTGCCATGACTTCTTCTGCTGGTGTAGCCTTTGTTGTATCTAAGAAGAAGAGGACATAATTTTGTAAACAATACAAGGTGCAGGGAGGTATAACGAGCAAACAAATAAACCAACTCCCAAAGAGCAGGGAAATATTTGCACGACCCTACAACGACAAGGCCTTTTCAATAAAACAAAAAGCAACAAGTGTTTGGCTGACTGGCCGCTAAGTTTGCCAAATAAAAAGGGAAAAATAACGAAACGAGAAAGCACGGAATATAGTTAATAATCGATGGCCAAGTTGAAGCTTAAATAGAAAAACACGTATTTAACATTTACTGTTGTTGGCTGGCTGGCCTATATTTAGGTAACCATTAATAATGCAAAGGTTCACTTTTCAGTGGCATTAACCACCACAATCCAGCGCCAAGCAACTCTTGCTCATGAACGAGGATACACTCACACACACACATATAAACTTGTAAAGTCAACTAAAATATACTATGTATAGAGCGACACACACACCCACACTTACTTCTTGGTTTGTTTCGTTGGTTGGTCGGTTGTTAATGTGTGTGTGTTCGTTGTTAGTCGTAGTCGTTTGTCTGAATGTCTACGGAAACAGCCGGAAGTGAACTGAGTAAGCATAACGTTACATAGATGATTACAGTGGCTGCTTGAAATGGAAAACAAAAAAGTTTGTGCTGAGGCTTTTTCCTCCCCTTCTAAAGTGATTAAAAAGCTTTAAAACTAAATAGGGAAGAATTGAGCAGGGGTTGGCGATGAAGCCCATCACTATTTCGAACAGACGAGGTGTGTGGTCATAGGCTGGGGAAAAAGTGGAAATAAATATGGGGCCGCACAGTGGGGAATTGGCTTCTAGCCTTTGATAAAAACTAGGCTATTTGGTGTTGCGGAAAAAACTGCTGCTTTTTGTGTAGGTAGCTGAGATATGTGCTGAGCCACTGATGTTTTTAACTTTATTGCTTAAGTTATTCTTAAAAGCTTATCACGCTTATGTACTTATTTTTAAAGACCTACTCAGAAATAGTGAGACAATCGGGGGTTTAACCTTCCACAATTACAATATTCCAACCTAAGACTTTCATTTGATAAATGAACCCAGCAAAAAAGTTTAGTACATTGTTGACATTACCCCTCTGTTAATATTTGACCGAAGTAGCTACTTTTGAATGAAAAGTGTGCGAAGAGTTTTCCTTAAAAATGAAAAATCGTCCAAAGAAATATCACAAAAAATGAAAAATGGACTAAGTAAAAAATTATAAATTGTATACTTATAAAAATGTATAAATTATATCCTAAAATAAATGCAAATTCAACCAAATGAAAAATTATAAAAAATTGGGTATTTTTCATATGAAAAATCGCACTATAGATTGAGGAATTTTTTAAATGGGGAATCGTCCAAATCTATCTCATAAGGGGTATGTCCAAATCCAAGACAATGAATTCCTGCGTTACATTTAAAAAAATGTGCAAATGAAAATTGTTCCAAATGGCAAATATGAAATACTACCCAATAATTATGGATAAAGACACTTTATTGAATGATTTTCATATGAAATATCGCACATTTTTGTATGTTTTCCTTTTGTGATTTTTTATTACTTTTTGGGCAATTTTTAAATTTTTCTTCATAATTCATACAGCAATTGAATTGTGCACCATTATGCGGTAAATGTTATTTAGCGACTGCTGACAGTTCATAGCTATTAACAATTGAGCGCTATATGAAAGAAGAACGTTATGAAATCATGTATGTAATGTTTAGAAAATATTAAATGTTCCTCCACCAACTTCTAGCTCAGCGATGAGATTTATGTATGTTCATCCGGATAGCTTCGATAACACTATATGTGCAAACAAATTTTTGTTCAAGAATTATGAATAATATTTTCTGATGTATTTTGGCGTTCTAAAGTTGAAAGGTACTATTTTTTATGGATAGTTATGGTGGAACAGTCGACAAAAACTTCAGAAAAAATTGATTTTTTGTTGGCACGAAAAAACCAATTAAAAATATATATTTCTTGTTTAGTTTACGATTTTCTTCTTTATTTTCTAATACCATCCTAGCGAGAAAAAAACAAGCCATGGTTTAAGAAAATCTATGGAAAAATGAAGTTGTGGCACTTATTGTAGAAGTAAGAGATATTCAAAAAAATCAAGTTCCGTATTTTTAGGTTTTAAATGATGTTTTTAAATCGATTGATTGCAATATATACTTCTACTATAATGGTCATAACTAACTATAATTATTTTATAAATAAATATAATTTTTTTATTATTTCCAACCAAGCTTGTAAGGCAAAGCTACCAATATTTATCCCCTTTTTTCCATTTTAGCCCAAAAAGTACGAACTTCGAAAAATTCCTTTATTTTACGTGTCTACGCAATCAGAGGAATGTATATATAGGAATGTATGTATCATTATTTTAGGTGCAGCCATTTGGATGGTACCATTTTTATTCTTCTATTCCATTTTTACCCCATAACAGTGCGAATTTGGAGAAAATACTTTATATTATGGCTGTTTTTCTTTAAGACTGGATAACTAAGATGCGATAACAAAAACCTAAACAAAATGTTAAAATTTCACTCAAAAAAAATCTTTTTTAAAAATGTCACCAAAAGCAATGTCAATGTGTGTGTGAAAACAAATTTAAAAAAAATAATTTTGTGTTAAAAATGTTTGACTTAGCCTGAATAATTATCCAGTGTAAGTCAAAATGATGGATATCGAGGCTAAGTCCAATATATTTTTTTGAAAATTTCTTTTGATACTTATATTTATATTGTAGTTGGCGACAATGTTAAAAAAATAATTTTTTATTTTGAACGAAAAATTAAATTTTTATTAAAGTTTTTGTTATCGCAGCTTGTTATCCCGGCTTAAAGAAAAACAGCCCTATTATGTATCTACTCAATTAGAGGAATGTACACACCGAATTGCGTGTTTCTTGGCGTTCGATAGGTATCCTTTGGCCCATTCCCCACTACGAATAATAATCACTTTATGCTGCACGTTTTTGTTACAAATATAATGCAAATATAAACCGACATATTGAGAAAGCATGCTTAAATACTTTAAATTATTAGGGGTGATTATGGGTATTTTCAGTCCTTGTGAGGGAACATTTTTTCCCTTTGGACCGATTTCGCCCAGTTGCAATTCCAACTGATTTACGACTATAAGATGCATTTATGGAAAATTTGGACGCCCTAGCTTCTTTCGTTTAGATGATAGCGTGCTTTCAACAGAAGTACGGACGGACAGATATGGCTAGATCGTCTTAGAATTTTATGACGTCTTAGAATATATATACTTTATAGGGTCTCTAGTCGATATTTCAATGTGTTATAAACGGTATGACAAAGTTAGTACACCCCCATCCTGGAGGTGGAGAGTATAAAAATACATTTTAAGTCATGGTCGGATTATATCGTGCCAGAAAGTCGATAAATTAAGAAAGAATCGTGTTTTTTTTTATAAATAAGCTCATTACATTGACATGTATCCGTAGCTACTTTTCAAATAAGAAAGAATTATTTTTTTATAAATAAGCTCATTACATTGACATTTATCCGTAGCTACTTTTCAAATTAGCACAATTTTCTTCATAGGACGCTAGATATTGAAAATTGGAACCAAATATTTTCCGATTTTTTCACTGCAACAAAAGCTACTGCCTCTACGTGAAGGTAATATTCAGAAGATTTGTAGCCCTTACCTCTTCTGTGTAACGTATAAAAGCATGATCGGACTTATAATAGAAATGTTAAAAGCTTCTTTAAGCTAATTTTAATAAAAAATTAAAAAAAATATATTGTGTTGATTTTATGAATACATACAAAAATATAAATTTGTAGGTCTCGGACACAATTTGTTTGTGTTACATAGTGTGATCGGCAGAAAAGGGGCTGTTGAGAAAAAATCTTTCACTGTTTGGATTTTTTACTGGAGATGTCATAGGACCATTATTTAATATTTTTGACGCATATTATATTCAAAATATAATTCAGTGTTGTGTATTTTCTGGGACAATAACAATTTTAAACAACAGAAATTTGATTACACTGGAACCGCATTGGAACTTGTGCAATTATAATATCCAGTATACACCTGAACTGAACCCCTTTCACCTGAATCAACATTTTTAACATTTTTGAAATGGGCTAAGACCTTCCTTTTCACACCGCCCTCTTAGCGTAAAACAAAAGCAACAACTGTCGTTTTTTCTGTTGCAAAGTTTTCATGCCACTGGCGTTAGAAAAGAACGCGCCAGCGCACATTTAACATTTGCTTTGGCCTGGTCTGCTCTTGTTTTCTGTCACTGTCAAGTGTTTGACCTGATGTCTGTTTTTATTTCGACATTTATTTCGTGTCAATGTTGTTGTTGTTGTTGCTTTTTTAATTTTGTTTTAAGCTTTTATCATTGTCGTTTTGTTTGTTGTTCTTTGTTTGTTCCCTCAGTGAAAGCTGAACGAGGGGTGTGGTGGAGTGGGGATTCTTTTATTGTGACAGACTCATGAAAATTACTTTGCAATAGAGACGAACGTTAACAACCACAATTACAATTACAGAATTATACATACATACATACAAGCAAACTCACACTCACTCGGTGGCAACATTTATGTATGTGTGTGTGTGTGTGAGAGTATATGTATATTTTTGGCAAACTTCTGGCGGTGGACGGCGAGACTGACAAAATTGATTTGCCATAAACTGAAGGTCTCGGCTTTATCGACAACATTAGCAAACACCACACCGATACTCGTTTGTGTATGTATGTGTGTATGAGTGTTGGTGTTTGCTAAATTAACTTTTTTGATATACTCTCTAAGCCAAAGAATGCCAATTCCAAGAGCTGCCACAAAAAAATATTTAAATTTTCGTGGCCATGAAAAGGTTTTAAAGTTCTCCATAGATTTGGCACCGTGCCCTACTCTGAAGGAAGATACGAGTAATTATGCCATTCTTCTTTTTCCAACTTTGAAATCGCTGGAAGTGAAACTGATAACGGTGGTGGGCTGACGGTGGTTGTGCTTTATCGCCGCGTCCTAATCGTGTTGACTCAACTTTTATTGTGAAGATTTTAAAAGTTTGGATGCATGTGAGCAGGCAAATAGTTAAGAAATTCCTCTGAATTCCGAGATTTGCTGATGGTACCGAGAATAAATGTGCTCTGAACTCTGGCAATGAGGCAGGACTGTTTAAATTCTATGTAAATTTATTACATTTAAAATACTGAATAAATGTACTTTCGAGCGAAGAGCAAACGAAAGCGCAAATGTTTACAAACGTTCTATGGTATCTGACATGTATTCCTGCCCGCCCTTCCCTCCATCCACACAGCGCGTTCTGTGCTTGGCTGCAGACAAATGTTGGCCGCCCTGTGGTTTAGTGTTGAAGCCACAGCTTTTGAGTTACGTTACATGGTACTCTAAATAATTAGATTTTTTTCGGTTTTATTGATGATTTATTTTGAGCGACGGGATTATCTGAGTATGGGAGGATGGATGGTATAGCTGAGCATAAACACGTGTATGTCTGCCGTTTTGTGCGTAATGAAAATTTTAAAAATTAATTAAAAACGTTATCTGCATGAATGCAAAGGGCGACAGTTGCCAATTATGGCCGTAATAGGAGACAAGTTAAATTTAAATGTTTTAATATTTGCATTTTATTTCGAAGATTATCAAGGCAAGGCTGTTAGCTGGCAATTCAAGGCATAGAACTGAGCCACATTTAGGTGTTTTACTGGCATAATAACAGCAGGAAATTTTTCCTTCGCAATAATTCCATTGTAATTTCTATTACATTTTATAATTACGTACTTTTGGTAGGGAACAGAGATATGATGTAGCAACAAGGTTCACATTATGCAATTTTATAGTTTAACTTTGCGGAAAAACTGGAAAGTTGTCCTTGTAAAGCCAAACATCTCTTCAACTTTACTCCCAGTGCGGTTTAAGTAAGCGTATGATAAATATTTAAATATCACGTATACGCTACATTGGTAAATGTTGATATATGATAACAAAATGTTATATAAATACGAATACAATCGTAAAAAATGGCTAGCACACGAATGGACAGCGATAAATGTGAAATATTTTGGGACAGCATATAAAACAAATCAATGAATAATTTTAATGGTGAACATCATTTTAAGTCAGCTTAAAATATGTTGTTTTAATTATTTCTACTACTTCGTCTGTGTGCTGCAAAAACATCTCAAGTCACATAATTGTGTTTCTGAATTATGTACGATTTATATTAAATTTTTTTTAGTCTCTTTATTTTGGTCAGATCTCTAATTTAACAACTTTTCTTTTTGACATTTATAAAAAATGTACCATTACAATGACATTACACACCAAAATTGTCTTTAGTGTTAGTTTGAAAGTAGTCTAAGTCACATTTTATCTACTGACATTGATGTGTGGAAAATGAAAGGAAATATTTCTTTTGTGATTTAAAATAAAAAAAATTTTATTTTTTTTCAATTTTGAGAAGAATGAAAGTGGTCTAAGTCGGTACATCCTCTGAAAGTAGTGGTTCCCTTAGAGGTACCAACGTTGTCGATTTTTTATAAAAGTTCAATATAGTAGTAGGATATTATAAGAAAATAAAAAATGTTGTGCTGCGGTGGAAACATAACCATTGCATATCTCAAAATTAATAAAGTGTAAAGTGTACTATCATACTATTACTTTTGGGACACTTTTGCATCATAAGTCCATTTCACCAAAAAAATTGACTTGAGATCTTTTTGCAGCACATCAATTATATATTCCTTACTTTCACTGTAATCACGTTTAGAGTTGTTGTAGAATAAATATATGAAGCTCTATCATAAAATTTATTTTACAAAAATCGAAAACGTCTATTTTGGTTCATAAATTTAAAAAATATATATTTTTTAAGATTTGATACTTTTCTCTAAAAGTAGAAAACGATATATATATTTGTATCCAATATCACAAAAGTGTAACATTTTTTAATTTACCAAGGCTGAAAATCTTTTCATATCTATATAATAACATCCAATAAATTCAATGATTGGTCTTTATAAAAATCCGCATACCTTTCAATCATATGAAGAATACCAACATATCTTTTGGCATATTATTGCTGACTAAATAGAGAATATTTGTGTCATAATTGTTTCAGAAACCCAGAAAGGGAAAGATGAAATAAATCCAACTCCAACCGTGAATTTTGAATTTTTGTGGCAATAGTAGATTTTTTCGAAACTAACTACATATATAAATTTATTGAAATTTTAGATTTATATTACTTTTAGTTTTTAAACAAGTCTGGAAGGATATGTTACCAAAGACCATTGAAATAAAAAAATAATTATTACAAGCGACATTGGTTCTTAATACACATGCAAAAAATCAATTTGTAATTTTTGTTTGCCATGCTCTTTCTCTTGAAAAAGATCGATCTTCCTAAAAACATGGACGAATTTAAGTTGATGTAAGTTGGCGTGTCATTTTCCTATTTAAGGGTGAACAGCTTTATTTACAACATTGGTGTCTTTGGTGACCCCGAGTGAAATTTGCCGGCAATTTTTTTGTAGAACTTTTTAATATTTAAATGTCCTTATTGAAAGGACTTTTTTGATTTTCTCTAAAAAGGGACAAATTAACCTATAAAGAGAGGAATATCGTTCTGACAAAAAGAATTCTCTCAGACATTAACTTACAACATTTTTTAAAGCTTCCTTCAACCAAATAATGAAAACTGTAAAAAAGAAAATCACACCAGTTGAACCTTTCAATATTGAAGGGTCGCTACTCCGTTCCAAAATTGTTGTTGGACGGTGCTATTAATAAAATTTACTGTATACAAATTTTTTGTTTATAAAAAATAAATAAGAAAGAAATTAAATTTTAAATTAATATATATTTTAAGATTTTACAATATTCTGTAACACTAGAAGCAATTTGCTGGAAATTTGACAAAAAAGAGGTATTTTTTAAACGTCCTAATGATAAAAATACTTTATTTTCGATTTGATTTACCTTTTTCTATTAGATTAAAGTCCAAACTAAATTATTATGAAAACAATTTCACCGATTTTTTTCTTGGCCATCAAAAATTGGGTATTTTTCAAATACGCATCTTTAAAATTTAAATATATAAAAATAATATTTTCAAGATTTAGAAAAAAAGTCAAAATTTATACCAATCATACAAATTTTATGATGTCTTTCTTGGCCATCAATAATTGAGAATTTTTAAAATATTCTTCTTTAAAATTTTAATATATAAAAATTAATTAAAAGCAATATGTTTAAGATTTTTAAAAAGAAAAAATTCGTACCACTCCTCAGCTATTCAGAAAGTATAAGAAAATTCAATTCCGCACAAAGATTTAATTTTGAACAATATTTTCCTTCAACTGCTCACCGACGAAATTACAAAATCACTTTATTTTACATACAAATCGCCCACACTCCGGAGCCCAAAAAACTATTACTATGAAGAAAATGATATCAAAATATTAAATTCGATGCAAGACAGTTTGTTGATTTTTCTCCATGTTCACTAGCTATTAAAAAATAAAATACAACATTTTATTCCGATTTTTATGGGTGGTGTCGCATAATATTTTTTTAAAATAAATTTGTTGTTAGGACTTTTTAAGTTTCTTTACTAAAAATCACCATTTTGACAATAGAAAAGACAAGTTTCGAAAGTTCTATAATGTATAGATCAATCAAAAACTCAATCTTGCTTTTCTCCCTTTTGCATTTACAACATTTTGCATATTTTTTAATTGTAGTGTCACATATCGGCAAAAATTCTTTTAATTGAAAAGAAAAGATTTTTAAATCAATCAAAATTCCAAAGGTTATTATCTGATTTTGGGAGAAATTTCTACTGTTATCGCTAAAATGGCGAACAAATTTCAATCGTAAATTAACCAAATAAGTTAGTTGTATTTATTGTTGACATTTATATTATTTTTTTGTTTTGCTTTTGTTCGGCTAAAGATCATACAATTAAAATACTAAGGTTTTACTTTTAATTTGCTGATTTTATTTAAAACTTCCAATATTTCGTTGGTCATCCTCAGGGATATAATTAGAAACAACGCAAAAACCACCGTTCACATTACAAGCTTTATTGCTTTACTTTAATTTAGATTTAATTTATTTCTAGTGATAGGCACTAAATATATGTGACAATTTCTACGAACTTCGGGCACAACAATGTTATGTGAATATGTAGATATTTTTGAAGCGTTCCAACGTTTACAACATAAATAACAAAAGACATATTAACACATTATTCTATGTGACAGCATAACATTTCTTTGTTTCTTTGGCCATGAACGGGACGTGTTAACAAAGTGTATAATTTATCTTGTTCACATTTATCAAGGGAATACCTTTCTTTTCGTTCCTTTAAGAATGTTCAACAAAGATTTGTATATAAAACGGATATGGGCAAATTTAAGTTTCCGGTCAATTTAAAACCCAAAACTTTTCCCAATTTACTTAGTTATTTTCTCTGCACACACAGACAGTGTGCAGAATACAAAATGTCCAAAAGTAGGAAAACTTAATGTTTCCGGTCATAGATAACATTCAATAGCAACCGTGAATGGTTTCAGTCGGAAAACAGTATCAAAAGCTTGCTACAGTTTCCAATCAAGATCGTTAAAGTCAACATTTGTATTTACGACCCTTTCATTTGTGCATGTCCTGTGTGTACTGTGTATTGCATAAGAGGATAAAACTCATTTGTATGCATTTATGTATGTACAGACGTACATATACTATCAAATATGCAGGGAGACATCCATCATACACATGTACACACGAGTATACTCGTATATTATACGAGTATGAATATGTAATATTCTACAGTGAAATGTCAGTGCAGTTGATATGATTTTACATCACACAAGACAGTTTATTTAATGAAAAAAATCAACAACAACAACAACATCAGCAACGACTGAACACAAAAGTAGTGGAAAAAATCCAAAGAGTGATCTGGAAAATGGTCTGATTCAGTAACCCACGGAAACCCTCATACTCTCCGACAACGCCAACGACAACAGGCAGCTGTAACAGCGGCAACAGCAACAACAAGTGGATGCCCTCACATTCAAGAAATATACTCTGGACTGCGGGTATGTTGATACTCTGTTTCTTTAACTCTTGAACTTGTTCTTTAGTAGCAGTAGTTTAAGTTCATCACAAAAATTGTTGAAGAACTTGTTCACACGCACATATTACACACACACATGTATATTCACACAGTGGCATATTCACAAGAATTCCCTGGTCGAGGGGGGGGGAGGTGGAGGGTGCAGATGAATACCAAAGGAAAGACACGCAACGCACATAGCATATTTACATACAAGACAATACACATACATCATGTTTACCATTCATAGCCTGCCTCGAATGTAATAACACATGCATTTATACACACACACACATTTACACATATTAGGGTAGCCCGCTGGAGAAAAATTATTAATGCTTATTTATCGGACGATTACACCGTCCGACAGTCCAAATTGCACTTGGATGATATGATCTATATCTGTAACTGTAGGCATAATATAGTTAATTGACATTTTTATTTCTCGATCCTGTTGCCCTTCAAAGGACTGTACAATTCCAAAAGATAAACATTTTCAAAAAATTATTTTAATCATTTACTTAAATAAGCCGGGTATGAGTTGAAATGAGAAAGAAAATATTATTTTATTTAAAAAATTAAATTTATTTTCTATTTATTATTACTTATTCGCACCGTATGATAACGCAAAAAATATAAAATTAAGTAGGAGAATATATTTTAAAAATACTTTATATAGCATGCTTCTATCTGTACTAGTTTAGCATTAACATCCCTTTCAAATTTTCCCTCATAAAATGTAAAATAAACTAAATAAACCAAAAGGGAGTATTGAAATGGTTGTTACTGCTAAACCAATATAGAAAGAACTATGAAATTTGAAGTATTTTTAACAAATATTTTCGCCTTTTATTTGATATAAAACCCGTATCATAGTGTGCGAATATGTATCTAAAATATTTTTTTGAAAAATTGTATCCTTTGGAATTTTAGAAATAAGAAACTAAAAACGTCAATAAAATTTCCCTATAGTTTCAGACGTATAAGACGGTGCAAGTGTAACGACTTTTTAAATTGTAAATTTCAAAAAAAAAAAAACACAAGGCTACATACTTGTTGTCCACTTTTCGAGATATTTCCTTAAAAAAATAAAAAAAGAAAATATACATCACATGCGTTTCTACAAAGGAACCTTTCAATGGAACATTGTCCACATCTAAGAAGTCATTTTCGTCCTGCAACACAAAAATGCGTGACAAATCGATCGACAAGTTCCATTAAAAAACGAAACGAAACCCAAAAACGAAAGTTTACTAAATCCATCGTCTCCTATTCTACTCGTTTTTTTTTTGATTATTGGCGTTTACTTTAGGTCAGTGGTTCGAGCCAAACAGTGGTCCATACTCTTGGCCGTTTTATTTTTGAAGAGATAGCTTTGTTAGAGATGTAATAACTTTCGAACTCATTATCCAAAGTTAACGATATTGGAATCGCCTAAGAGGTTTCATATTCTCTAAAAAATTACAAATAGCTTTAATCCTTGAATAGCCAGAAAAACACATATATTTTATTTTCTTAATTGTTTATGTATTTTTGCTTATTTTATACTCTACAAGATACCAAAATTTCAGATGTTTTTTAAAATGATTTCTTATTTCAGCAAGATAAAATTTTGGGGAAAATGTAATTTTAATTAAAATGCATATAAAGGGTGTTTTTTATTGAGGTATAAAACTTCGAATTGAAATAAAACACAAGAAAATCGTTTTAATGTCCATCAATTTGGCTTTATTGGAAGGATAATTTTATGCCATTAATGTTTAAATAATCCAATGGTGTCAAATCACACGATCTTGGTGGCCAATTGACAGGTCCATTCCGCGAAATTATGCGCTCATCGAATGTTTCCTTCAATAATTCCAATTGCTGTGCACGGTGGCGAATCGATTCATTCGGGTCCTCTTCAACACTTTGCTCTACAGCGGCAATTGTTTCTTCGGTGCGCACTGTTCGACGTCTCTGCGGATGCGTATTATCACATAGAGTAAACGTAGTGCGAAAACGATCCATGGTTAACCGAATTAATTGCTCTGATGGACGATTATGTCGACCATAAAATGGACGGAGCTTGCGGTGAACTTCGCGAACTGAACCATTACTTTCGAAATAAATTTGCACGATTTGCAAGCGTTGTTCTTTTGTCAACCTGTTCATAATGAAATGGCAAACCAAACTAAATATTAATCACTTGACAGCTGACAAAATGGCCGCCAGTTAAAAAAGTGATGCCAACTTAAAGTTCTATACCCCAATAAAAAACACCCTATATATATTAAATGTGTCTGGAATAGATAATTTAATGCTCTTGTAAACCTCTCAAACAAGCTATAGAAAATCGGTTAAAGGAATTGTGAATTGCAAGGATTTCTAAATACATTTGATAGCAGGGCATTTTTTAATTATAAGATTTTTTCCTAAGACGTTTAAAATATTTTTTGAAGACGAATATTTCATGAGATTTTCAAAAAATCTCGGCATTTTTTGTCCGGTATGACATGGAATATGTCATGCAATTTATTTGCTTTACAACAATGTAGAGTAGAAAATTTCATTAGGGTCGCCGAAGAAGTAAAATCCTTCCGAAGGACATAAAACCCCAAAATTTAAAAAAATCGAAGGTCCCCTTCATAATAAGTAAATGATTCTCATAAACGAATGACGGGCAGAACTCATTTGCCGAATATGCGTTTAAAAAATCCCACCCAAAAAATAATAAAGCACACATGCCACCTTACACGCATATCATTGAGTAAGTATCTGTATATGCAGGTATAGTTACAGTTTGTGAGAATCATTTACTTAAGTAAGCCGGGTATGATGTTGAAAAGTCGCTGCGAAGCCACCAGAGGAAACCTTTCACGGGATGGAAATCATGATAGTGTGCAGCCAAGTAATAAATGCAACTTTGCATTTGAAAATAAATTTGCATTCTATAAAATATAGAAGCAAAATGGTCTTGAGTCAGGAGAATATCCCAGCTCAAATCAAATATTGATTACAGACAGAAAATATTATTTTATTTAAAAAAATTAAATTTATTTTCTAAACTTAAAACCTTCACAACTTCATAAATACGAGCTAAAGGCAAATATCTGTGATCACTTTTTTCGGGTCAAAAATTAAAATTAAAAAAAAAAAAATTAAATTTATTTTCTAAACTTTAAACCTTTATAACTTCTTAAATAATGACCTTACGAGTAAAAGTATAATAATCTGTAATCATCTTTTTCGAGTCAAAATTTTAACAATATTACAATAATAAATGTTTATTATTCATGGAATAGCTTTTCCAGAATTCCAGAATTTATTAACACAACACGTGATTGAACGCTTTTTCTTTCTCCTGAAAACTTATGAAAATGTGGGTCATTTTGTATTTCAAGTGACGATATAATATTGATTTGACAATTTACCTTCCAATTATGTTTTAAAGGATGAAGAGGACCCTTGCCCGCGATGATAGAGCGATAAAACGTTCAATTGGAAAGATTCTGCGGAAGTTGTTACTGGAAAAAGTACTTTAGAGTTATTTACAGGACACCCTAGTAACTATGTAGGCATGTCGGGTACACGTTGCGTTGAAAACTAACATAGGCTCTAATGTGTGTGTGTGAACAATGTAGTTGTACATATGTGCATATTTGTGTATGAACACACATATGTGTTTGTTCTCAAGTATGTGTGTGTGGTTACTGTTGTTTTTAGAGAATTCATCTCAACACAAAAAAAATCTAAAGCTAACCTTCACCAGTGTGGTTATGGAAATGTTGAATATATGAATATGTTATACATGTCAATATACATATAGTACATTACTATATGAATATATGTGTGTTTGGATGGATGTATGCGTTGCTGCATGAAGAATTGTCAGATACGTGGTTGGACAGTGGCTCAAAGTAATAGAATAAAAGGCTGTGTTCTTAATTATTACTATGCAGATTATTTTTTTTTAATAAAATAAATTTTATTTTTTCATTTAATTAATTATATCACCATCTTTCGGTTTGATATGGAATGAACAATATAAGAGTATCAGTCAGAATTTAAAATCACAGCTCATAATCCCCCCAAGATAAACGTTTATTTGTTTCATAATAATTCCCAGCTAAACAAAGATAAATGTCATATTCATAGAAAATTATTAAATATTTAAAGTATAATTTTATATAAAAATTCGTCTTTTTGAACTGCAATAAATGATGCAAATGGGCTTCTAAAAATGTTTTGTTTTGAAGTATTTTTAAACTCCTCTTCTACATATTTTCGAGAAAAGGGTCATTCTGCCGAAAAATGAAAATAAAAATAAATAAAAATAAATAAAACTTCAGCCCTCTATCACACCAAGGATTCAGGTACTGTTCCAGAGATTTTACCCGAATAATAAATTTGTGTGTACTACGCTCTTTTAAGTCCACTGCGATTTTCTGCTTTCGCTTCTGCTCAGAAGTATTGAAACATTTCAAAACATTGCTGTTAGGAGGAGGGTACTTTCGAACAGAACTGCCGTTTGGGGGTATCTTATGATACTTTAATACTTTAACACCCGAGTACATGCTTCTGTTTCAAATTGTTTTCTCTTTCATACATTTTTTATACATATGTAAACATATGTATGAATGAACATACATACAATAAAACTTTTATATGTATATATAAACAATAAGGCGGATCACTCCAATTAGGAAACAAATGGTGAAAATATGAAACCATTAAAGTTATATTTTTAATGGAAATATTCCAATAGTTCTTCAAAGTATCGTTAACAAACTATAGACTGCTTAATGTTTTTTAATTAAAATTAAATTCAAGAAAAATTAAAAGATTAATATTTACGAGAAAAATTGTTAGAATAGCTATTTTCCTATGAGGCGGCTTAATAATCAGCAATTCTTGCGCCGATTCTTGTATGAATGGGTTGAGTTGTTGTTTCATTCGTACACGTGTTGTAATTATCATGTTAACGTTTATTTCTCTTCGTTCAGTTGTTCAGTCTTTGATATATTATGACATGTTATAGATTACAAATACAGATACATATGTATGTTCAAGTATATATAGTATATCAAAACTTATTTAAGACTTATCCATCGGTCAACAGATAACTGTTACAATAAATATTTTATTGAAGGGGGTGGGGGACAACAAAACATGAACAATATTGACACAGACATCGAAGAAATGTTAGCCACAGAAAACTAATTGATAAACAAGGTTGTTCAATTCGGAAGAAATATCAATTGCATAGCAAATGTGTCAAAACTTAAATTAAACGTATAGAAAAAATATTGAAATATGAAAATATTATGTATAGTTTATCTCAAGAATCTAATCTTAACAATGAAGAGTATGGTAACTGAATATACAACATACGCTCCCTTGCACATTAGAATAATATCAATCATACGCCAGTGGGTACGCAAATTTATAGAATCATTAGATGATTATATATAATTTCAACACCATTTACCCGTGAAGTAAATGAACGTTGGTTAGAAAAAAATATATATATTTAAAATATGAAATATAAATATATTTTAAAATATGAAACATTTACGCAAATATGATAATAGATCCAATAACTTCTACCTACTCCTGAGATGCTGTCAAATGTGTGGGACTGCGACCATACTTTGATTTGTCTTAGGATCTTAAATCCAAAAATTTGTTAGATATGACTCGATCGTCTTAGATTTACCACGACCCAGCAATATAGAAAATAAGTTATTGGTTCTCCGGTGAATATTTGAAGGGGTTTCAAACGGATTGATAATATAATTATATCCTCCATTCTATGGTGGACGGTATAAGAATACAAAAAAATAGAAATATTCATCAAAGAATATACAAACCACCAGTTTATGCCATCTAAATCGATAAGAATTAGACCATTAGACCATAAACCAAAAATTTTGGGTTTAGAGTAGTAAAAAAGTATTATTTAGTAATATTTAGCATATGACAGCCATTTTTTAGTGAATATTCAACATACGCTCCCCTGTACAGTAGAATAAAATAAATCATACGCCAGTGGGTACGCAACTTTACATGAATCAAATTTATAGAATCATTAGAGGATTATATATAATTTCCATTTGCCCCTGAAGTAAAAGAACGTTGAGTTAGACAAATTAAAAATATATATTTTTGAAATATGACGATATTCTCGCAAATTTGCGCACATCTGTTAATATAGCCAAAAAATTCAACCAACTGCCAAAATGCTGGAAAATGTACTCTTTGATTTGTCGTAAGTTCTTAAATCCAAAAATATGTTATATATGCTTTCAACAGATAGACGGACATGACTAGATCGTCTTAGATTTTTACCACCCAATAAATAAGACATAAAGATATAAAAAATGAAGTAGAAAACTCTGGGTAGCGATATCATTGAGTAATTGACTGAGTTATTGAAGGTTTTATTAATTCTAACTTTTTGCAAAAATACAAGTTTGGGTCATTCCAGTTTATATCTCTCATTATTTTACGAATTGAGGTCCAATAAATATATCAAAACATAAAAAATGGTAAAAAAGCATGGCGACCTTTTTAATAAAAATCCCCAATTTTGGAACAGATTTTCCCCACTTTGGAATTCGTGTATTTTTTGCAAAATCATGGAAAATCTAGTACTTTTTTCTCGTTTCTATGTTTTTCATGAATTTTAAGTATTTTTATTGGACCTCAATATTTGCAAGTGTTGATAATATAAATATGCCCTCCATTCTGAGATGGACGGTATTAAACACCAAAAAAATAGAAAACTTCCTTTAAAAATATTCGGACTTTCTAAACCGATAAAAACTAGACCACAAACCAAACAGGTAGGTTTTAGAGGCACAAACAGTAATATTTAGTAAATATGTGGAAGAAATGACAGGAGCCTAGTACAGGGACAATTTGCTACCTTCTCGATAATCATTATGGACTAGGTCGTTTACTTTCGCAACTGGCCTCGTATAGTCGATTATTAAATTAACTGCTTTAATTTGATAATCCCCTAGCAATTTTTTGCCACTCGACATAAAGACATAATTCCCTTGTCCACGACTGTACTTCAGTGGAAGTTAATGAAGTGCTTAATACACTACATGGCTGAAAAATGACACTCAACTCGGCAGAGCATCGCATGCATGCCGAAAATGCGTAAGAAAAATATTTCGTTAAAATGTGTTTGTATGTTGGCCCTAAGGCATGGAAAATATTTCTAGGAAATGCTTTGCGAAACACACGCATTAAAATGCAGAGAAAGTAAGAGTTTGGGTCTTTGTTTTTGGGGTATTGAACATAAACCTTTTAATAAGTTTTTCTCAGAAATTTCTTAATAATTCATGTCGGTTTATGGAAAAAGGGCAGGAGGCTGGGGAGGAGAAGAACATACGCATTTCCTTGACAGATTTTAATATAATACAGACTCTGGGAGGGAGTCTTGTATGCCAGCATTACTTTTCCTTGTCTTCAGTTTTGAGAAGAAAACACATGAGAAAAGCATGTAAGATAAAAGGGAGCATGCCAGCAACAGCATTTAGGCCACATAATTAAAGAAACATTTAAAGGGCCATAACATTAATTTCGCATAAATCATTTTTTGGTCGTTAACTGAATTCCATTATGCCTTGGGAATGAACTCAGCGACAACAGCTGAACAGCCGAACATCGGAACATGGCTTAATTGTTTTTAAATGCTAATTAAAACACAACAACATAACCCCACTCAGACAGATACAGATACTCCTGAGAATATTTTCAATGATATTCGATGACAGAAAACATAATTTGATGGACGTGATGAAGATGTTTTTGTGGTGGAAGTGCGTTTGTGCGAACAACAATCAAGCGAATAAATCATGATCATCATAATCTTCGTCATCATCATCATGTTGATGGGTATGAATGCACTTTCATCTTTAGATCTCTTGTGTTTCATATTATTCTTGTTATTTCTTGTTTCTGATATGCATCGCCCAAGATGCGAACGCATAAATTATCGGGCACTTATTAATCATGTGTTTGTTAATAAAGGCCGGCCATCTCTCGATAATTGCTGTGGCATTGTGTGCAGAGTGCTCGAGTGCTGCCACTGCCACTGCCACGGCTTTCTGATGCGCCAGGTTGCGCTGAATGTGCTAAACGTGTAGCAGCTCATAAAGATGTAATGCATCACATCTCTTCGATATTAATTAAATAAACACACAAGTGGATTTTGTGTTTGAAGATGAAATCGCGAAATTAAACAACACAAGTTATCAAAGTTTATTATGGCATGATTTAGTATTGAACGGTCGGTTTCTAATATTAGCAGGCGAGTGAAATGAAATATTTCGCTATCATTTCAGATGATTTGTCATGGCAGAGGAACATGCATGGGTATGGTATGACACCCACTTTTCACGGTTGGCTCTTTGAAGATTGAGGAATTTTGCCACCTCTAAAAATAGCCAATAATAAACAAGGGCAATTGTATTGCAATCAATTTGCAATTGAAACTTGGTGTTTAGACAAACACACATGCACAGAACATGACCATAATTGGTGTTTTGTTTACAAAATGTTCTTTTAAAAGTTAAATTTATTTAAATTATCAAATAAAGGGTGATTTTTTAAGAGCTTGATAACTTTTTTTTAAAAAAAAACGCATAAAATTTGCAAAATCTCATCGGTTCTTTATTTGAAACGTTAGATTGGTCCATGACATTTACTTTTTGAAGATAATTTCATTTAAATGTTGACCGCGGCTGCGTCTTAGGTGGTCCATCCGCTTAGTCCAATTTTGGCATTTCCACGTTTTTGAGTAACAGAGACCCAATTGGTGCGAACGGCGACGAATCGAAAATTGGTGGTCATCATTAACACTGGCCGATACAGCTGCGATATTTTCTTCAGTTCGCACTCTACGTAAGCGTGTTGGTGGTTTAATGTCCAACAATGTAAATTTGGTGCGAAATTTAGTCACAATAGCCCGAATAGCCGCTTCAGTGGGTCGATTAAACTGACCATAAAATGGAAGCGCGCAATGAACTTTCTTAACAGAGCACGCATTTTGATAATAAAATTCAATAATTTGCAAGCGTTGTTCGTTTGTAAGACGATTCACGATGAAATGTCAAAGCATACTGAGCATCTTTCTCTTTGACACCATGTCTGAAATCCCACGTGATCTGTCAAATACTAATGCATGAAAATCCTAATCTCAAAAAAATCACTCTTTATATACCAAATTGCATATAACTAATATTGAATTCCAATTAATATTCCTACCATTGGCCATTTGGTGCAACAAATTAATACAAGCATTCACCCATGAATATGAAAAGTATTCATATAAAGCTTCTAAACTTTAGTTTTTATTAAGTTTTATAAAAAATACAACAACCAATACAAGAACGTGCTTGATAGGAAAATAATACTTATCACACGTTTATGGTTAAACGTGTTTGATAGGAAAATAATACTTTTCTATGTATTAATTAATTTATTTTATCAAATAGCAAATTTGGTATAACTAACATGAAATTCCAATCAATGTTCATACGCTACCATGGCTATTTCGTACAATAAATTAATATCAATCATTCGCCCAATGGGCCCAAACGTAATATATCTCACAATATGCAAAGGTTTTCGTGTAATTTGAACATCGTTTATCCTTGAAGGATGACATATCTATATTTCATCCTTGTATGACATATAGACCTGAGACAAGCTAACCTATAAATTAGCTTGGAAGAGTTTCTGTCCTGTAGAGCTTTGTTTTCCCAAACAAGAACAGTTGGTGCTGATTCCAAAGTCAATATTTTTATGACTAGAAACTATTAAACCATATTTTTTATTAAGTTTTATAAAAAACAAGAACCAATACAAGAACGTGCTTGATAGGAAAATAATACCTATCGAATACCAAATTGCGTATAACTAACATAGACTTTTAATCATTGTTGCTCATTTGATGCAATAAATTAATATATCATTCGGCCATGGGCACAAAACGTAATATGAGTAAATATTTTCAATGTTTAAAGGTTTTCGTGTAATTTGAACACAGTTTGTCCTTGATCGTCAAATGATATGGCATGTCCATTAGGGCGTACCTCAAAAAAAAAGTTCGCCGTACACCTTCGAATATGAAGTATTATTGAAAGGTAGTTTCAAAAAAATTTTTTTATGCCGAACGTAGGGGTCGCGCTTTTACATTTTTCTATATAACTTCTGCATTTATGAACGGATTTTAAAGTGTGATACATCGATGTTTTTGTCTCGACGAGGCCAATTTTTTTGTCTTTGAAGTCATTGAGCTCAAGCATGATTCATGATTTTATGCGAGCTTTAATTTTCTGATATTAGAGTGGTACATTAGTGTAGTAGCAACTGAGATATGATGGGTAAGTACCAGAAGGGGGTGCTTGAGCTCAATGACAAAAAAATCGGCCTCGTCGAGACAAAAACATCGATGTATCACACTTTAAAATCCGTTTATAAATGCAGAAGTTATATAGAAAAATGTAAAAGCGCGACCCCTACGTTCGGCATAAAAAAATAAAAAATTTTTTTTTTGAAACTACCTTTCAATAATACTTCATATTCGAAGGTGTACGGCGAACTTTTTTTTTACTTGTAACCTGGTACGCTCTAATGTCCATATGTATATGTATTGTAGTATATGTATTGTAGAGATGTTTCCCCAAGTAAAAAGGGTTGATACTGCTTTCAAAGCCTATCATTTTTATGACTAGAAACTATAAGGCTACTAAATCATATTTTAATTAAGTTATAGGAAAATAATACCTATCGACATTATAAAATACTTAAATTATCACATACATATATCCCAAATACCAAATTTCGTATAACTAACATAGAATTCCAATCAACGTTCCTCATACGCTACCATGGCCTTTTTAAGGCAAAACAATTAATATCAATCATTCGCCAATGGTTACGAATAAATCAAGTTTATACAATATTCAAAGGTTTTTGCGTAATTTGAACACCGCTTGTCCAAATGAAATTAAATGTCGTTATGATAAATAACAAGGTCATACACCTCATAATAAAATATTAATAACAATTTAATTAATATTAATATACACATATTAATAATAATTGAAATTATGAGTTAAATTTATATAATTTAAATTAATTTAATTTAATGAGTTTACAACAATTTTTCATTTTAGAGTTTTGTTAGCTTTAAATCCGGTTTTGATGAAAGGTTAATTTAGAATATTTCGATTAGGGTCTGAGACGGCTTCAACCAAAAATTTTAGTTTAGGTTTATCATTTTTGAAAAAATGCGATAGTCATAGAATATAAACTAAATTCTGTTCTACGCCTATATCTTAAATGGTAGTGCAAATTTTAAATTCTGCATAGAATTTGATAAAATAAGTTGTCACGTTAAAGCACCATTTCACATATTTTTCGAAACTAATAAAAAACATTGCCAAACATTCAACATAATAGCCTTATCCCCATTTTCGCCATCTCTAGTTAGAGATAATTCACAATTATGGTTGTGATAGCTCTTGGTTCTTGACTCTAACTGTAGGTTAACCAGACTGGGTGAAAATGGGGGTTAATGTGTTCTGGGGAAGGATTCCATCTACTTTGACCTACGTATTACGCAGGAAGCGTCTTATAATCACCAAATTTCGAATTCTAGCTTTAGCGGATTGATCTTCGCAGAACTTGTGCTTGACTAGGGCAAAATGGGTTTGTGATTATTCCGCTTTAGCTCTAAATGATAGCCTATACAATTTGTAAAGAAAACTTCTATCATAAAAGCAACCAAATACTCTCTTGATGACACATGTGCGACATTCATTATTGATTATTGTCTAGTGAGATGCATCAAGAGTATCATCAATTGTTTTTTAAAATTATTGTTTTCTTAACTTTGGAATATATCCATAAGAAAATATCAGGTGCAGAACAGTCAGATATAGGGGGCCAACGAAATGTGGAGTTTCTTGCAATCAGCTTATTGGGGAATTTCGCAACAATTCTGTCATACCAGGACTGATTATGTGATAAATATCACATTCTTTTTGAAACCTCACATTCTTGAAAGAGATTCACTTTCCGCACAATTCTGCAATGAAAAATCGTTCAACTTCAGCATTCAGCAGCCATTCAATTCTAAGTTGGATTTTATATACTAAATTTCCACATTTTTAATAAAGTACCGATAAGATTGCGAAGCTAACCCCATTTAAAAATGGCCTAAACATTAAAATAAAATAGTGTGACACTCATCATAGTAGATGAGTTGCAACTTTATTTTATTTTTATTGTTGTTTTTGACCAATTGCGTTGTATTTTCGTACTGAGTGTTGGTTTGTTTTCAAGCTAATTTGGATTTTATTTGTTCAACAGTTTATGTACTTTTAGTTTATGCTGTGGGACCAGCAGCAAGCATATAATTTGATTTTATACAACAATTGACCTCCAGCAATTGATCCATACGATTTATTTCGTTCATTGTGCTGAAATATATATTAAATTCCCTTCCAACATTACTTTGTGAATTGATTCTCATTTATTTCAAAAATAAGCCTAATGTGCTATCAACAAACTCATTCAATTCTTTTCAGACACTGTTCGTGGGTTTTGCCCCATAAAAAATCTCTGAAATGGTTTATTAAATATTGCTCAGTATTATATTTCCCTTTGAGGTTACAAAATACTTTAAAATACCAAAAACTTCTCAAATTTATACCTACTCAATTCAGCATTATAAATTGTACTGAGAATAGAAATTAAATTGAAAAAATGTTTCTGATAAAAGAGTTCATACCATATTTAATTGGATTCATGGCAATTTAAGTTTATCAGTCGCGAAATCATGGCATTGTTGAGGTAATGAAAGTTTTGCCCAGCCAAACATAATGCCTTGGCTTGTTCAAAATACTTCAAGTGCTATATTTATGTACACATTTCTTTCTATAAATTGAAAATAATTGCAATAGTTCTAAGTATAGTTTATGTCTGGTCCCAGCTGCAATCATATTATTAATATGTTTTCGATTTTATACAATAATTGTCCTCAATAAAATATCTATAATATTAAATTCCTTCCAATATCAGCATATGTTTTACTTCTGATTTATTTCGTAAACAAGCCCAATGTGCTACCAACAAACTCTTCAATTAATACCTTTAAGACACTGTTTGTGGGTTTCGCCCCATAAAAAATCTCTGAAATGGTTTATTGAATATTGCCACAGTATTACGTTTCCCATTTGGGGTTACAAAATACTTTTATAACATCATAAAATTTTCATTTAATTAAATTCAATTAATACGATACTTTAAGGTATTTTGTTGCCCATAAACTCTTTGATTGCCAAAAAAAGAAGCAAGCAAAATACTCGTGTAATGTCGAGGCGAACACAACAAGGCAACAATAGTGGAAATGTTAAGCAAACATACAAAAACAAGTTGGTAGCACATACACCATACAGTAAATATATTGTCGTATGAAATGCAAAAAGGCGTAACAGCAAAAAGTAGCAGCAGCAGAATTAGTCTACCATATTAAAGCGGTCTTGCTAAGTTATAATACACCTTCTGAAAAAAAACTGTCATCTGACTATATTTTAGAATTCTTTATCTAAAAATGACGAATTTATAACGAAAATTTTCAAATATTTTCTTTCATAAAGTAGTGATGTTTTCAGAATCCTTCAGAAGCCTATAGAAAAGTATAGAATTTATTATCGCAATACGAACTCCATAATTGAACGTTTTTTACTTCTGCAGAAATCTTATGAAAATGCAGGTTTCGTCATTTTGAATTTCAGGTGACGATATGAACATATGTACATGTGCATGACTGCATAAAGTCACCCAGCCAGCTATAAAGAAAGTCAATGTTATTATTCTTTTTTTTGTTCAGGGCAATAAAAATTTTTTAAGACTCTGTAACGAAAACACACCGAAATACAATTTTAAACGTAGAAATTATGGTTTTCCAGCTTTAGTGTATGTTTGTATGAGCGTTAAACGCAAGATAAACATAAATACATACACTCACCACATATGTATGAATAAAAGTCCACACATGAAGGAATAATGGAAAGTACTCCCACTCATATATACATGCATATATACAATGTATATACTGGTATGTACGTAGCTTACATTTATACACACCCATTAATCACAAGGAATACATTAACATTAAATTAAAAAGATTACTACAAGTAATGAAATTGTAAATGGTCGAAAGAGGCTATAGCATACCCTACACTTGAAGAGCAGATTGTTGATTTCAAAGGAAATGCGTGTCAAAAGAACCTGTAGCAGATTGATAATGCTCATAACCTGGTAGAAAACAGAAGAAATGAATGTTTTCTAGTTGAGAAGTACATTTGCCAAAAACTCAAATTTGAAAACATGAATTTATTAAATATTTTTTTATTTAAGTTTTTTTGTTTTCGTTTGTATTTTTTGGTCTGTAATCAATATTTGATTTGAACTGGGATATTGTCCTGGCTCAAGAGCATTTTGCATCTGTATTTAATAGAATGCACATTTATTTACAAATATTTATTAAATATAGTTGTAATTGCAATGCAGCAATAATAAAAAACATTTTCCATATAAATAAATATTTCAAATGCTTATATGAGATTATACATTTATAATCTGAAAACAGAAAAATCCCAGAATAAAATAGAAGATTTTGGGTGGGTTCAGAAAAAAGGTTTAAACTTGTCTCGAGGTGAGCTCGCATTTGTGATTCTTTTTTGGTGACCGCGTCTAATGTAGATCGGAGAGTAATCACATTTTTAACATTTTCGTCCATCGGGTCCAGCGTGAGGGTTATGGATTAGATTTCCACGAGAAGCTCAGGTCTGTCCTCATGGCTGGCCACAAAATTAGATTATAAATTTATATGTAATTCATTAACTAAATACATAAATACATATTATGTATATCGGTTGGTATTACATATGGAAACTAACGTTCGCACCAATTTCCACAAAAAGGAAGAACTTCTTACAATCATTGATTATTTATACTCACTGAAAGGGACCTACGACCGCCAACAAAAGGTTAATGTTAAATTTTGAAAAGCTTTTCAAGCCAGCACCTAAGAGGCGAAACCTCCACTGACTAAAGTCAGATAGTCTTGATCCTGGTACACTTCGGTCATTATGTTTTCAAAATTTTCCAAATTATCCTCCTGCATTATATTTGTTAAAATATTTTTTGAACAAAGATCATTATTAAAAATAATTGATTTTTTGAATAGATTCAGGAAATCCGCCAGAACATATATCGTTTATCCCAAAAGAACTATTTTGGTAAGAAAGAAATATGTTGACGACTCCGATTTTTACGATTTTACTCGCATTTTTACAATAAAATCCGATATTTTCAAAAGTTATGGCCAATTGAAAATTGCCAAAATCAAGAAAATGTGCCGATATAGGAACATTGGAAATGGTGTAGTGTGAAAATGCATTGGCACAATATGAAAACTGAGGGCTTATTTTAAAGGTAATTGTGCGAGATTTTCATTGGCGGACTAGGATCTTGACTGCAACTGTTCAAATATTTATATTTTTTGGCTTTTCATTTTCTCTTGTCGTTTTTGCTATGAAAACAGCAACCTAAAAAGTCAAAAAAATATAACCATATTCCCACATCGTTTCTAAACAAATGCTGAAAATTTTAGAGTCGAGAAATAATGTGTTATATTTACCAAAATATTTATATTTTTCGGGTTTTCATTTTCTTTTGTCGTATTTACTATGGAAACGACAACCTAAAAATATAGACAAAATATAACCATATTCCCACATCGTTATATTTTAAAATATTTACAAAATATAGACGACTTAAACCCCTTTTTTGAAATGATCCTTTCTCTTATCAATTTCTTTATTTCTTATATCGTTTTGGGTATTACATTTGAATTCACACAATATAGAGTTTAGGATAATAAATCCTTTTCCAATAAGTAAAAAATAGATTTTGGAAACATTATATGTTTCTATTGAATTTATTAATCTGTCTTCTACCTAAAATACCAGAAACGAAATTTGAAGAAATGTTATAATTCAATATTGGTCCAACAAATGCCCTCAAGAAGTCCGCAATGATTGGCAAACTTTAATATCGATTTACATTAAGATACTTAGCAATCGTATTATTTTTATTTTGTAGTGTTTTATATTTTATTTGATGGGTTACAAAAATATCCTCCAACGGACAATGCCCTCGGACATGTGTAGCAGCTCTAACAAATCATTGTAATGTTGGCTTTTTATAGTCTCCTCCGTGTCATGGGAGTGTATGTGTAGAACATTTGTAACACCTTGAAATGTCCGTGCGTGTCGTCTTTTTTGAAGGTTCAAATCTGGATAAGACCACCTGATTTTGTTCGGTGGTGGTGGTTTCACCTTATAAGTGGTGATGAAATTTATTGAAAATAGGACATATATTCAGAAAAGCTTCCCCTGTCCCTTCAGGGATGTATGAAAAAATTGCCTTCCCTCCACAATGGATAACAGTTCGACCTATGTCTTTCAGGCGGAGACCAAATGGTTAGAGCAGCAAAATTTTTCCAATATATGTAAATATATGTTGTGGGATTTATGAGTGGTTTTAGTGGATAGTTTTTAAAAGCCTCTGAGAAATATCTTTAATGGTTTTGGAACAATTTCAACATATCATTCAAAATTTTGTGTTCAAATTGGACTTTATTCGGGACATTTATCGGGGCCACATTGTAAATGGGACTGACCATAGAAATTAAATTGAAAAATAATGTTCAATATATTTCGTAAAACAGTTTATCCCCTATTAAATTGAATTCATGGCAATTTAAGTTTAGCAGTCGTGGATTCATTGCATTGTTGAGGTAATGAAAGTTTCGCCCCAGTCAACTTTCATTTATTCATTCCTTTTGAGGCAACTTAGACTTTATTCGGGTCATTTATCCGCTCCCCATTCTAAATTGGACTGACCATAGAAATTAAATTGAAAAAAATTTAATATATTTCATTATCCCATTATTAATTAAACTCCAGGCAATTTAAGTTTGTCAGTCGCTGATTCATTGCATTGCTGAGGTAATAAAAGTTTCACCCCAATCAAACTTAAAGACTTGGTTTGTTAAAAATTCTTCTCTTCGAATATTTACAAATTTCTTTCTATAAATTGAAAATAATCGTATATTTCAATAATTAAATCAATTGTATATTTACATTTCTTTTCCCAACAAGATATTTCAAATAATGCTTTAGCCTTTTTGAAATTATTTATAACACTACAATTTCACTTTTTTTTAATTATTTGCCCATGTCTTGGCACACACTTTTCACATGAAAATTTTATGATTATTTTCTTTCAATATTCACAAAATTTATTATTTGTCTCCAAAGAATTCAAAGAATTTTTTCAAAAAAATTTGTATTTTAAAAGGTCTCTGGTGTAGGAGGTGAAAATGTTTTATTGGTAACGTTTATCACGAGTATCCTGTGCAGACTGATTCGAATTTGGTGGAAAACGTGGCTTTTACGTGAAGTGAAATAAATGAAAGCCAAAAGAAAACTCTTTGTGCAGGGGTGTGTGTGTGAACACAACACAAACAAACCGACGACAAACGACGACCAAAGAACGAAGTAACAACTAATGCGCAAAATGTAGAGAATCACCCAAAATGCCTTTTGATACCGAGTGTATCAATGAAAAGTGTCTTTCATTCGATTGAATTGAGAACAACCAACACAACTGAGAGCAGCGACGAAAGAAAAATATCCCAAAACAGAGGAATAACAACATGCTGTGGCCAAACAACCCCTGCTCACATACTGTAAAGCAACATGTTGTAGAGGAAATGTCCCCCACCCACACGCATACAGAGAAGAATGTGTGGTGCGATTTACAGCAACGGTGAGTTAACTTACACACACAGAAGTTCGTGCTGTGCGATTTAACAGCACAACAGACTAACATAGAGCCAACCAGCCCTCTGTGAGTTAACACACACAGAAGTTCATGCGGTTCGATTTAACAGCAGCCAGTCTAACAGCGAGCCAGCCCTCTGTGAATTAACACACACAGCACACAGAAGTTCGTACGGTTTGATTTAACAGCACGACAGACTAACATACAGCCAGCCAGCCCTCTGTGAGTTAACATACTGCAGCAATACGCTGTTGGTCCCTGCAACATGTTTAGCAACAAGTAGGAAAGAAGAAAGGGTTGCTTGTAAACATCATTAGATATTTGTAATTGTAGACAATTTATTGTTTGCCGGCTGCAAGTAGAGGCATTTTTAACCCTTTCCGTGGATTTGTCGAATATATTCGACATTGCATGTACGCTTTACTTAAAGGCATTTAATTTACAGTTAGTTATTGTTTGTTTTGTTTTGTTTGTTTTATTCGTTGCATAAAGACTACAATTATTCATAATTGTGATCGTAGTAGGCGTTCGATATGATTTATCATTATTAAACGAGCTGTCAAGAAATAGGTACGGAGTAATTAAAAACAACAAAATTCAGCAGCAAAGCAAATATATTCCGAGTGATCAAGCGACAGTGAAAAAAATTGTGAGTATTGATACAGGTGTAAATAAACGTTTTGTGAAAGAATAATTATAGAATCTTAGAGCGGCTACTGTTAGCGACCTTTTTTCGGCTGTCGAATATATTCGACATTTACCTTGAAAGGTCGTTTTTTTTTGTAGTGCTATACAGTGTAAAATAAAGTTTTTGTTCGGAAATTATATCAATTTCCCCTTGATTTGCATAGATAATGTCAGGATTATTGGATGATGAAATAATGGCCATTCTAGAAGCTGATTCAGATGTGTGTTGAAGATGAAGATGAGGTTTTATTCGAAGTGCCGAAAGTACAAACCATGGATATTGTGCCTGGCGACCACGAAGCGGTTTCTACGGGAAATATTGACGATGTCGAATATCAAATGGAGCATATCAATATGTCCACTGATAATCAAGCCGTGTCAAGCAGTGGAATAGCATCGGATACTTCACTCACTTGGGCACATAAAAAAACATAAGCTGGCGAACAGTTCGACAATTCACAGCTCGAGAAGGCATAGCCTATAAACCAGCATCAGAAACAGCGGAATTATTTGAAGTTGGGACACCGTTCTCATATTTCAATAAATATTTAACGGATGAGTTCTGCAGGGAAACGGCACACTGCACAAATATGTATGCGCAAGGTAATGGAAAACAGTCATTCAAATTATGTACGGTGGACAAAGTACGTATTGTTTTCGCGCACCATATTATGATGGGCGTCCTGAAATTACCCCGAGTGGAGAAGAAGATGTTTCACAGCCGTATACGCCGCGACAACGAGGAAGACCATCAAAAGCTAGTTTCAGAGGGGACCAATCAGCACCATCAACATCTACATCCGCGAACATCAGCAACAGCTCAGATAGCGACGACTCGATGTCGCCACCACCGCAAAAAAGAAAGAGAACTTTTCAAAAAATACCACCACAAGAGGTTCGTCACGACCAGAAGTTACATATGCCAATCTTTTTGCCAGCTAAGAGCGCCGGTCGGTGCAAGGCGAAGGGTTGCGATAAAAGTTCCTTTATTATTTGCAAGAAGTGCAACGTTTTTCTCTGCGTAAAGCGCAATTTGAATTGTTTTGAAAACTTTCATAAGAAAAGTAATTAGTTTAAAAAATTAATTTTGCTCTTGATTTATTTTATGTATTTTGTTCCTAAACAAAATTAATAAATAAAGGAAAAAACCGATTCTTCTTTCATTATTCTTCATAATAGTAGGTGATGTTCATAACAACAGTAGGTGTCTTAGGAGGTCAATGTCGTATATATTCGACATCCCCTAAAACCCATTGGAGGTCTATGTCGAATATATTCGACATCCACTAGGGGCCGGGAGGGGCACCCCAGATGAAAAATACTATTTTTCCTGGCTTTAGCGCCATCATATTACCCTAAATACAAATTTTCAGATTTTTAGCGCGACATAAAATATTTTTGCCACTGAGAGGGTTAAATAATTTTTCGTTTGTGAAAAAATGTTGGGTTTCCTTTCACCATTTGCAGCAGCAGTCACATCGAACCGGAAAATCCACAACCACAATTCCCAATGGTAATTTTTTGTTTTGAGCACCCCCCGCCACATCTCGTATGTAAATCCAACAAAGCCTTTTCTGGCTCTCTCATCCACATTTCCGTACCCATTGAGCCCCCAAGGGTCAGTCGTTGTTGTTAATGTTTGGCTGTTTATTATTTAAACCACAATTAATTGTTGCTGTTGGCTGGTATGGCTGCTGCTGTTGATGTCTCCGCCACTTGTCCTTGTTGTTGGCATACACACACAAACATACATCCTTTTGTTTTCGATGACTGTCTTTTGCTGCTGGTCTCACTCCTTTCGGGTGTGGGAATACATTTTTCGGTGCTTATCTCTGTCGTTGGCAAACTTCAGGAAAGTTTATTCGAAAATGTGTGTTTGCAGCCAAGTTCGTGCTGCTCCGTAATTCTTGTGTGAAGATTTATGCATGTAATTTTGTTGTTAATTGTTTCAAGTTTATATAGAAAGAGACATATATCTCTATTTAGTTGTTCGGTTAGTTAGGTTAGTCGGATTAAAATGAATGATATGAAGGTGTGTGTATGTGCTGAAATTTAATTAAAGTATGTGTGTGTCCTTTTAAATTGGGCAATTGACTTTTGCTGGGAATTAGGTAAGGAAAGATTGAAATATTTAAGAATTTGAATTTGTGGTATGGCCACACTGGTCGACAGTTTATGTCAATTGTGTTAGATTGTCCTTTGTTGAATATGACGAGACAAAAATGGAAATGGAAACACACTGCGTGTAGAGAGTTGTAATTTTCCATATTTTTATACTGGAAGATATTATCACATGCTGTATTCACGGACAATAGGCTGGGCCGCTGGCCTACAAATGAAAAACCAATTTTCAGTCACCCCATGAAAATTAAGTTTGGATTGTTTAATGATGATTTGCAAAATATTTGGTTCCTAGACGCTCCTAAAAACACCCCTAAAAATCATGTTTTTGCACTGCAAATTTTATTGTGTTGCATTTTTGTCAAAATTGTTTTTCTGTAACTTGCAAGCACTTTAAATAAAAATTTGGATTCTTGCCTTAGTTTTACTTATTGGTCGAATTACTGGACCTTTATAATATTTTTGGTGTTTTTAGTAATTTATCAAAAATAAATAGCTGCAGTCAAAACCTTTCGAATGATTTTTGTAAAAAGAGTTTGAAAATTTTGTCTCTGAAAAATCATCATCTGTATTAATTTATTTCATAAAAATGGAATCTGCGACGTAATTTTTCGTCCGATATTCACCATTTAGGCATAATTCCAAAGGTATTATTTTTTATAACACATTTTACAAAATGTTTCCATGAAATATGAGTTTTTAGCTGTCACATTGAAAAACCAAAAAAAAAATCAATCTAAACGTCCAATAACACGACCAATGAGTTATTCTAAGAAAAGAATAAAAATTTATATTTAAAGTGCTTCCGATGGTCTATTAATTCAGAAAAAATAGGACAACAAAATTACACGGCAAAAATTATAGAGGTGTTTTCAGTAGCGTTAAGCTAACAGAGCTCACAAGCTTTACCCAGCGACGAAATATTTTGCATATCATCATTAAACACTGCAATCTTCATTTTTGTTGGTGTTCTGATGCTGATGATTTCTAAGCAATCCCAAGCAATCAATTTAATTATGCTTCCACATCGATGATCCCCCGAGAATTGTCAGCCACATAAAATATTTATTACATTCAAAGAGCTGACAAAACAAATGACCATCCCCCCTCGTAAGCACTCGTCGACCTCTTTATGATTAATGGCCAGCACATATTTGTTCAACAGCAAATAAATGTCACATCTCGAACTGCTGATGATGTTAATCACCATATCTCACATTGTAACTCATGGAATTATTATCCATAAAAAGTTTAACAGTTTAATACACAAACATTTCATCACATCCTCTCTCTCGTCACTCCCGGCATATCTTTGATATTCAAGTAGTCAACCGTAATAAAGTCCATTTTTATTGCCCTGCCCAAAGAAGAGCAATTAATGTTTTAATTTGCAGGCAATATTTGGCACTACAACTACAAAAACACGCAGGCACACACACACACACTACAGTAAGATATGATCTCCGTGCTTCCCTCTTTCTCTCTGCCACCCATCCCTCTCTCACTCTCATCTAATGGGATGTTACGATTATGTTCGTTAAATCAACACAGACCGTGTACCGTGTAGTGTAAGTACATACCTACACTCACGCATATATATATATGTATGGGGATGTGTATGAATGCGAACAAACGCCAAACATCGAAGCGCGACACACACATACAGCACTAACACTAACACTTACACTAATAATAATGATAATAAATAAACAAACAAACAAGCAACAACATTCAGTTTAACAGTGGGTACGTGTGTATATTTCTGTCTGTCTGTCTGCCTTCCTGCATCTGCCTCTGCTACCATCTGTGTGAGCTGGAGTTTGATAAGTTTTGCTTGTAATGCCTATTAAAGCAGTTTGCCTTAGTTGATGAGTGTGGGTGCTTGTGTGTGTGAGTTTTATAATATGGCCAAAACATGAATTATTATTGTATGTTTAAAACCATAAACGTCTGTTGTTTGCTATGACTGTGGGTGTGGGTGTGCGTATGTACATGTTTATGTGTAAAACTGCGTTAGGCAGACATAGGAGGAGGTACAAACATTTTTTTGTTTCTTGTGTTTGCCATCCTTCGTTTAGCAACAAGTGGCCTTATTTGTTTTCAAACGTATTTTTTGTTCCTTTTGGTTTCGCCATTTCGTTACTTTCTGCATTGTAGGTGGTCACTGGGCCGTAACACCCCAAAGGGACAGCCGACAACGTTTTCGTTCGAAATTAAGAGCACCCGCCTCCCACTGTTGTAGCTGATGTTTGCGGCTGGACGGGGCTTACTGGGCCAAGAAAATAAAATAAATAACACAAAAGAGGAGATCCAAAATAAATATTTTTCTTTCATTTCCAACAAAACCTGCTCTTTAATGTAGAATTTAATATGAAATGTTTCCATAAAAAAATCATTGTCTCTCTTACAGTGGGCTAAATTCAAAAAAGTGTTAATACAATTTTTAGAAAAAAAGAATAATTTTCATAGAAAGATTTGTCGTTGCTACTATTTTTCATAGAGAAATTTACAGTGGCGACTACTTTTCATAGGAAAAATGGCCGTTTTTTTCATAGAAAAATTTTTTATTTTTATATTTTTCATAGAAAAAATTGTCGTGGCAATTTTTTTTCTCATACAAAAATTTGTCGCGGCGACTATTTTTTTTTCATAGAAAAAATTGTAGTGGCGACTATTTTTTCCATAAAAAAATTTGTCGTGGCGACTATTTTTCATAGAAAAATTTGTCGTGGAGACTATATTTCATAGCAAGAATTGTCGTTGCGACGTTTTTCATAGAAAGAATTGTCGTTGCGACGTTTTGCATAGAAAAAATTGTCGTTGCGATTTTTTTCATAGAAATAATTGTCGTTGCAACTATTTTCATAGAAAAAATTGTCGTTGCTACTTTTTTCATAGAAATAATTGTCGTTGCAACTATTTTTCATAGAAAAATGTGTCGTTGCGACTATTTTTCATAGAAAAATGTGTCGTTGCGACTATTTTTCATAGAAAAATGTGTCGTTGCGACTATTTTTCATAGAAAAATGTGTCGTTGCGACTATTTTTCATAGAAAAATGTGTCGTTGCGACTATTTTTCATAGAAAAATGTGTCGTTGCGACTATTTTTCATAGGAAAATGTGTCGTTGCGACTATTTTTCATAGAAAAATGTGTCGTTGCGACTATTTTTCATAGAAAAATGTGTCGTTGCGACTATTTTTCATAGAAAAATTTCAAGTAGCGACAAATTTGTCGATGCGACATTTGTCATAGAAAAATTTGTCGATGCTACTATTTTCATAGAAAAATTTCAAGTAGCGACAAATTTTCATAGAAAAATTTCGAGTGCCGAAAATTTCTCGTTGCGACTATTTTTCATAGAAAAAATTGTCGTTCCGACTACTTTTCATAGAAAAATTTGTCGATGTGACTATTTTTCATAGAAAAAATTGTCGCTGCGACATTTGTCATAGAAAAATATCTCGTTGCAATTGGGACATTTTTTCATAGAAAAAATTGTAGTTGCGACTTTTTTTTTTTCATAGAAAAACTTGTCGTTGCTACTACTTTTCATAGAAAAAATTATCGTTGCGACGATTTTTCGTAGAAAATTTTCTCGTGGCGACTATTTTTCATAGAAAATTTTCTCGTGGCGACCATTTGTAATAGAAAAATTTGTCGCTGCGACATTTGTCATAGAAAAATTTCTCTTTGCAATTATTTTTATAGAAAATTTTCTAGTGGCTAAAATGTTTAATAGAAAATTTTCTAGGTTCGACAAATTTAATAGAAAAATGTTTAGTATCGACAATTTTTCAATTTTATCGTTTGAACTTTTGTTGCTATAAACATTTGTGCCACTGTGCAGCAGTTTATTACGATATCAGCTATTGTCATCGCGCTTTAATATGCATGAATACATTTGAAATATGTTATTATCTGTACTAACTGTGATACGAGTACTCTGGCATCGGTTTGGTTGGTTGGCATATCCTCCTTTTTTCATTTGTGCAACTTCCACAGCCACTGCTGGTTGTTGGTGCCCACATTTAAATTGCTTGAAAATGTTGCCTGTGGTCACAGTATTTGATAGTTTCCATAACAACGCAAACACAAACTCAAACACATCCAAAGAGGAAACACACACTGCTCACACACTCAAAGTCGCAAGTGTTCTTGCAGTTGCAACCAAAAAAAGCTGGAAATGAAATGAAGAAAATGAGACTTCTGCTGCCGCTGATGATGTGGTATTCAAACACATAACACTTGATTGGCTTATTGCCAATTCCCAGTTGGAGTGCATACCCCCCACACTGATGCTGGCACTTGGAGCTATCCAATATACATACATGTGCATTTGTGTGTGTGTCGATTTATGCAACCAAAGGAAGCAGTGCCACGACAGAGTATCAGGAAGATTTAGGCATATATTGAAGTGGGTTTTTGTTTAAAAGCAAGCAGTACTCATTAATTCAGGCCACAATTGATTGCGAAAAGATTGTTTGAATCGAGCCCTCTCTCTCTGCCTGTCTCTAAGTTGTTCGACAGAGTGTCACAAACAATTAAGTTTTCAAATTCAGTGTTTTGCCCCTCGCGCCAAAGTGGGGCAAAGGGTTTTGTGTTTGTTTTCAAACAATCGTTTCGTGTTTCCGTTCTTTATATGTTGGGCTTCTTAATTTCGTCTTCTCGGAGGCGATGTTTTCCAATGCAGTACACAAAGAATGGCACGAACCACAACAACTACGACAACGACATTGCTACAACATATAATTTGATCACGTTCTTCCGGAAGACACAATTTGGTTCTCAAAAATACATCTTCTGCCAGAATGCACAGAATGATAATGAAGCCATCGTTTAGTTGTTGTTATTTGCGACTCTGGCAATTCCAAACGGAGCGAGTAAAGAAATGGCTGCAATAAGTCAACGAATACAAATGTGGTAGACAGATATTTTCAGAAATTGAAGTTTTTTCTATTCGCACACACATACACATGAACAAACGGTTTTTGGGAACACGATAGAAAAGTTTTCCCTGCAAATATCTCTGCAACTGAAACATGGCAAATATTTAATATTCAAATGTGCATATAACCACAACGTAGGAGTAAACTTACAAAAAGTTGTGCTTGAGTTCTTAGTTTTTGGCGAAATTCACTGAAGATGGCGTCGAAAATAGAATATTACAACATTTTTGATTTTTATAGAAAATTATAGTATTTTATGTTTTCTTCGGGTTATTCTCTTCAATTTCTCCGACCGCTGCAAGATTTGATATTTGACTCATATTTTGCATTACAAATAGTGTAAATATTACAGTATTTTTTGGA